>LOEQ01003187.1:196523-222387 GCA_001685075.1 Bramus lutescens | reverse complement strand
ATATATAGACCCACCTGGAAATTGGAAACAGACAAGATCGCCTGACAAAATTGGGAGCATGGAAGTGAGGGGTAGAAGGAAGGAGAGAAGGGGAGAGTTGAGGAGAACTTGAGGGAATGAGATAGTTGAGATGGAAGAAGGACAGATATGAGAGCACAGAAAGAGATATCTTGATTGAGAGAGCCATTATGGGGTTAGCAAGAAACCTGGCCCTAGAAAACTTCCAAGAATACACAAGGATGACCCCAGCTAAGACCCTAGAGGAGAGGGTGCCAGAACTGGCCTTGCCCTGTAGTCAAACTGATGATTACCTTAAATATCATCATAGAACCCTTGTCCAACAACAGATGGAAACAGAGGCAGAGAACCACATCGGAGCACTGGACTTAGCTCCCAAGGCCCAGTTGAAGAGTGGAAGGAGTGAGAATATCAGCAAGGAGGTCAAGACCATGAGGGCTTCACTCACTGAAACAGTGTACTTGAGCTAATGGGAGCTCACCAACTCCAACTGGACTGGAAGTGAAAAAGCATGGAATCAAACTGTTCCCTCTGAATGTGGTTGACAGTTGGGGCAGTCTGAGGGGACACTGACAGTGGCACTGGGATTTGTCTCCAGCATATACTGGCTTTTTGGGATCCTATTCTCTTTGGATGTATACCTTGCTCAACCTAGATGTAGTAGGGAGGGTCTTGGAATTGCCACAAGGCAGGGCGCCTTTTCCTCTCTTGGAATTGGAGGAAGGAAGGGTAGGAGGGTGTGGGAAGGGAGTGGGAGGAGGGGAGGGAGTGGGAATTTGGATTGGTATTTTCTTTAAGTAATTAAATAATAATTTTTTAAAAAACCTCACATAGAAATAAACCAGACCTGGCTGGAGAGATGGCTCAGAGGTTAAGAGCACTGACTGCTCTTCCAGAGGTCCTGGATTCAATTCCCAGCAACCACATGGTGGCTCACAGCCATCTANAATAAATAAATAAATAAATAAATAAATAAATAAATAAATCTTTAAAAAGAAAAAAAAGAAATAAACCAGACCAAAAGTGTATACATCTCAGTGAACATCTATACAGTTAGAACAGTTATTCTGAAGCTATGGAAGTTCACATTGGACTTTACACCTTCACCATTAAATACATTTTTATGCACTTACCCACTACCAAAACCAAAAAGTCCATGAAAGTTAGAAGCAGAACAATAATTAGCTTCTTATCTTCGTTCACAACTCAGCTCCATTACCTACATTCAATCCTTTCTCATCCTTAAGTATACAGTCTTTCTTGCTCTCTTTCCTGCAGGTTCTACTGAACCTGTGTGGCCAAGTGGCTAAGGCAATGACTCCTAAACTTGTTTTTGTAAGTCGCTTTGGCCATAGTGTCTTTTCATAGCAATAGAAAAGCAGCTAAGACATGGGGAGGTCTCATCATGGGTCATCTTGCCTCAGTACCTGCTCAGAGAACAAAACAGTGTGGCAGGGCCCTCCCCTTTACCAGTCCCTCTCCGTGCCTCCCTTGAAAAGGAATAAAAGCGAATTCATGTCTAAGCTTCCCAGTCTAAAAAGTATTGCATTCTGGATTCTCTTTTAATCTTCGCAAGTTCATTGACATTCATACACTGGCCAGGCAACACATTGATAGTAGTAACCCAGTCGTAGATTTCTCTCCTTAAATTCTGTAGACAAAGCAGAGCCATAAGGTTTCTTTCAAAACTTCAGTCAGTGGGATTCAGTTGATTGACTGAGATTATGCCCTGCAATCCCATCTTTTTATCCTTACCCAGAACCCTGAGCTCTCCAGAAAACAGCTAACAGCCTAGGAAAATAGAACTAGAAAGTTAAGAGCCTTCAGAACCTTTAAGAGGTTCAGGTTCTGCAGCATAAATGATTTTCGTTGGGGCTGGCTGACATCTTCTCTTTACCCCTTAACTCATATTCTGCTAACTTAGAACTTTATTGCTTGTAGTTTAGAATGGACCTCAATATATTTGTCTATACATTGGCCGGTGAAGAGCACAAGAGAGCACCTAAGTTAGGAAGTCTGGACTTGGAGCAGGCAGACAGCAGGGAGTGGTGGTGAAGATATGAATGCAAAGAGGGGGAGACAAAAAGAAGTGAGAAAGCCTAGCAGATGTTTTTCATGAGAAAACAGACATCCATCCATCCAGACTTCAGACAGCCCCAAAAGAATCCCTCCAAAGGAGGATCCATATACCAGGACCAGGTACCTTCAGTTCACATAAAAATAAAGTTTTATTGGACTGTGTCACTGACCTGTTCAACATGGTGCCATGGGTAGTTCTATACCTACCACACAAGCCGGAGTCCTTGAGAAAAATAAAATCTAAAGGCACCAAAGCCATAAACATTTATATAATGGCTCCTTATAGAAAAACAATGCCAGAATCTTCTCATGATTCTGTGGAACTGTACAACTTGAAAGGAGTTTTCATTCACATTAAACTAATTCAGTGAGTCTCTGCTGAGCAGTACCTTTCTGTAGTGAGCATAGTTATCTCGTAACCATGGTGCTGCCTCTAGATCCAAGGCATCGTCTAGTGAACAAAGATTCCCCGAACACTGCTCAGTTCTTAAACCAAGAGTGGCCCTTCCACTGCAATTCTTCTCCACCAAACAACGACTGGAGCGAGGCTAACAGGTGGTTCTGCCTGGAACATGCTCTCATGTATGGTTCAGATTTATTGAAATGTCACTGTCTCCAAGAAGGGATCCCTATCAGCATGACCTAAGTGACCACACTGTTTCCTCTGCTCTCAACTTTGAGCCTTTGTCTAGCTCTGACCTCCTCTCAATGACAGACATCTGTGGGGCCAGGGAGCTCATTGACATTTTATCTGCTGCACCTCCAGCCTATGAATGTACCTCATTTGCTACATGAATGCTTGAATGGATAACGAATGATGCCAGTCATGAGATTTCACCTCCCGTTAGCGGGTTAAGATCAGGGGGTAGGGAGTGGTTTGGTGTGGAGAACTAAAAGAAAAATACAATTGATCACAAAGAATAAACTACTTTTTAACTTTAGGACGTGCCAAAATGCCTAATTGAATCAGGGAAGAGTTTTTCTTTTATGAGATGATAAGCTATGAGGCATAGTGCCAAATGTGTGGACTGGCACAGATCTGAGTTTAAATCTTTTTTTTTAATCTTTAGCTTTTATTTATTTATTTAAAACAATCTTTTCTCATTTTACAATCCCACATTCCCACTCCCTTCCCTCCTCCCATTCCCCTCACCTTCTACCCACCCCACCCCCATCCACACCTCACTGTGTTTAAATCTTAATATTTGAACTTCTCATGCCAAACACACGCAGAAGAGACACATATACACACACACCACACAGATTGTTTAGAATCATTTACCACCAGGGCTAATTCTAAGGGTTGAGTATGTTTTATCCATAATAATTGAACCAATGTGTTCCAAATCTCAGGGTTTGCTTTTTGTTCCTGGCTGAGAATCCCTAATCTGGCATTCTGAAAACCCCGAATACTGTACAGGCTGATGTCTTTTGCTACACTAGCAACATTAGGGATGTTCAGTCTTTATGGAAAAACAGTGTTGGAGGTGTGCACTACCCACTGGTGGACTTCATTTCCTCTTCTCCATGGACCTCTACCTGCAACAAATGGCACTGCCCAGACCCTTGCTTTGCTCTCCGTTCCTCGGTTTTCACATTGAAAGGAAAGCTGTGAACTAAAACCTCAGCCTTGTCACCCAAGAAAGCTCTTCCTGTGACCTCTGTCACCTCTGCTGGCGAGCAAGAATCATCCTCTAAGAAGTGCTGGGAAAAGTTGCCTTCTGTTGACTACTTGCCATAGTTTGACTTTGCGCAGCCTCGAACCAACTGCCTCTTTAAAAGCAAGCTTTATGCCAGAGCCCTGTCCTGTAGAGAGAGCTTCTAGCCCTCTCTGGGTGTAACCAGTGCTTGTAGCCAAAGATTAGGCCTCTCCAGCAAGGAGCGCTGCCCAGGACTCCAGACATTTTGAGGGAAAATGTTTCTCAGAATAAAAGATACATTTCATGCTTTGATCAGAATAACTGCTCTTTTCGTTCTCTCTTTCTTTTCTTTCTTTCTTTTTTTTTTCTTTCTGGTGTTGCTGCAGTCAAAAGGCACCCTGTGAGGAAAGAATCCTGGGAGAAAGGAATGAGAAGCTAAGGAATGTTCTCTCTGGGACACTACCTCACTGTGTTAAGAAACACAGTGATATCAAACCATGCTGAGTAAAAGATTTGTTCTTTCCTTTGAGAGAAAATAGTTCACCCAGCAAACAAAGAGCCCTTCAAAATTTTAGGGACTTCTAATGACAACAAATACGCTTGGCTGCAAACTAGCATCCACCCTAAGATTTACAACCCCTACTTCTTACAGAATGCTAGTTCTTCAGCAGGACTCTTGCAGACTGGAGTCAGCCCTGTTTGTCTCTGATGTTAAAGGTCTAGGGAACCCAAATATGCAAATTATTTCGAGTCATTGGTTTTTGCAAGAAGACCTCAATTTCATTTCTGAGTGTTGTTTTATGGCTAGGTTATCTTGGGCAAAACTTTAACCTATCTGAACTCTAGGTTTTCACGGGCACAGCTTGCCAAAATCGCCTGACTGCAGAAGGCAAGCATGCCTTTATATGGTGCCTGAAGCAGCATGGCTGGGGAGATGCCTTCGTGACTTTTCACCTCCTGACCCTTCACCTTAGAGGAGGTGTAGGAGGGGTTCAGGAGAGTAACTAAGAACTTAAGGAAGAAGTAATGGAGACTGAGAAGGTTAGCGTGCAGAAGAAAAGGCTAGCAGGGTCATGAAAACATCTTCAAGTAAGTGGGAAACTCACAGGTAGCGGTGTTATGAAAGAAGAGGAATCAGCAATTACAGGAAGATGGGTTTGGCTTTGAATGGGCTCAGCATGGAATAGGAATTGAAAGTGGTCTGTGAAGTTGGAGCTGTTTTATGAGTTTGGGAGTTTTTGTTTACTTCCTGGGTTTTGATTTGGTTTCCGGAAAAAAATGAAGCCAATTATAACCCTGGGAGTCAATTGGGGAGATGAACACTAAGTGCTTAGTGGTATAAAACATCCCGCCCCAGCACACAAGAAAAGGGACTGTAATAAAGCTGCAGAGTGGGACTGTGCGATTATATTAATGGCTATTCAAATTTCCTAGCATGCATAGAAATGCCAGAGAGTGGGTTTGCGGTCAAGGTAAACACAGATAGGAATCCCCAGTACTGTGGTCTTGAATGATTTCTATTGTCAATAATTTTGTTTTGGTTATGGTGATGGTTTTTGTCTAACAGCTTCATTGAAATGTAACCAATATAGTCATAAAACTCACCTTACTAAAGTGTACCAGCCAGTGGATCTTAATATGTCCAGAACTGTGTAGCCATCATCACTATCTGGATACCACTATTTGAGAACATCTGCATCACCCCGCATTAAGGACTCCCACATCCACTTCCCATTTTTTCCTCCTTTTCCTTCCTGGTGGCTGCAAGTCTTTCTGTCTCTCTGGATTTACCCGTTCCTTATAAATGGAGTCACGCACTACACTACTTGGGCTTTTCTAGATTCAGTTAGTCGAGGTAGGATGATCTACCCTAAGTATGGGTGCCACCATTCCATGGATGGGGTCCGAACTGAATACAAAGAAGTGAGTAAGCTGAGCACATGCGTATATACCAGTATATGCGTAGGTACCAGCACACAAAGTAAGCACCAGCACACATGTAGGCACCAGCACATGCGTAGGCACCAGCACGTGTGTAGGCACCAGGATAGCATAGGCACCAGCCCGTGCATAGGCACCAGCCCATGCACAGGCACCAGCACATGTGTAGGCACCAGCACATGTGTATGCACCAGAACATGCGTAGGCACCAGCACGTGTGTAGGCACCAGCACATGCATAGGCACCAGGATAGCATAGGCACCCGCCCGTGCATAGGCACCAGCCTGTGCGCAGGCACCAGCACATGTGTAGGCATGCTTGTGCTCATGCCCCATGTCCCCGCCTGTGCTATTGCTCTCCCTTGGTCTCTTCCCTTCATGACTGCAAATGCAATGTGACAACCTGCCTCTTGTTCCTTTGGCCATGCTTTCCCATCATGATGTCATGAAAGACTATGTCCTAGAGCCTCAGCCAAAATAAACCCTCTCATGGGGCCACTCTGGCCCTATGCCCAGCAGCAGATGACCAATACAAAACAAACTCAATGGCACTTTTGGAGCTTCTTCTATTTATTTTTTAATTTTACAGATCTTTGGTGTATACACTATGGCTCCTGATTTTGTGCTTTTTATGGGATTTCCATGTGTGCGAACATGCGTGTCTCTCCATCTATGTGGGTTTCTTGTGATTTTTTTTGTTCTTTTCTGTTTGTTGTTGTTGTTGTATTCTTATTTTATCTAATTTTATATTTTTATTTTTTAGATGCCTGTCTGTTTTCTATTGAAAGAAAGAAAGGGTGTGGATGGAGGTGGGAAGGGAGGTGTGGGAGGATATGGGAGGAAGTGGGGGAGGAGAAACTATAATCAGATTAGATTATAAGGGAGAAAATATAGTTTTAATAAAAATATAGAAAAATAAATAAACCCCCTTTTCACTGAGTTTCTTTTGGCAAGTACTTTGTTAATACAAGGAAAGCAGCTAACAGAAGTTTTGGTGTGTTCCAGATATATGAATTTTAAGTGCATGTTCTCATTGTGTGGCTCATTCCCACTCTTCCTGCTGTCCCTTTGGTAAATAACACTTGTCATTTGTGCACTTGATTTAACTCATTGGTCTCCATTTGTGTCGCCACCCCAGCGCCACATAGTTCTGGGGACTGTAGCACTGGTGTAAGGTTTGAAATCAAAACTCTGAGCTCCCCTTTCAGGCATTTACAGAACAGTCCCCCAGGAATTGGAGCCCATTGGTCATCACTGTACTGTCCCAATCTGTTCCTGCCTCTCTTCGAAAGCAATCCTGTGGCTTTGTGATTGAGCTGTGTGCAATGTATAGTCAAATTTCAAAAGTGTTCTTGTCCTAGCAATGTCGAGTTTCATGTTGTGCGGACAGAGGAGCACTTTCCCCTTATTTAGAGTCCTCTATGATTTTTTATTATAATTAGCTTGTAAAGCTATAGGTTCCTATGTGATAGTTTTGGATATATTTCATTTTGGTAGACACTCCTCCCCACTCCACTTTGGTCCTCCCTGCCTCTCCTCCCTCCCAGTTACCTCACTCTACCCTGGTATTTTCCTCCTCTGCAGTCTCTCCCCACCTTCATCCCTACTTTCTTTCAACAGTGTTCCAGTTACTAACCTTGCACTCTTAATAAAAGTATTCCTAACATTTTTACTATTGTTATTGCAATGGTGAATGTTATTGTCTTCTTGCTTTTCCTGATGGTCCATTGCTACTATGTAGAGGTAGAACACATTTTTTATTTAAGCTTCCAGTGGGAATATAGCCCCATGTGTAAGAAGATTAACTGAAAACCAGAATTTACTTTTAAAACAAGCAGCTTTCAGAATGCCTAACTTTATCTTTTATTTCCTAACACTGCTATTGAAGATGGCAACTTAAGCCTATCTTAATCAGAAAATTATCTTAATGTTGCTGCTGTTTTTGAAACACATGGCCGGAAGAGGTGGGGACAAGCAGGGAAGACTAGAAGTCCTGACTGAGGACTTGGAAGCAAGAGCATCCGCTCCTCTGCCAGGCCCTGCCAGACACTCTGTAACGCTACGTCATCTTTCTATCCTTTAGGAAGGGGTCATCGTTGAGGACTGTCGCACTCTTATTAGTTAGCCAGCTGGAACTGTAAGTAAACAAATGGTAAGACTTTGGAACTTTTTCAGATTGTATTGAAAGCTGAAGAAATCAGCAATTGTGATTCACTCTCTGCTTCTTCTTTCACACAGTTTGGATATTTTCTCCCCAAACCACTTCTGCTCTTGTTCCCAAGAGACCTAATTCCATTTTCAATTTTAACACCATTCTCGTTTTCAGAATCGCTGGCACAGCACACATCAACAGAAATAGGGGCCACTGACTAATCCTGAAGCTGTAATTGTCCAGGACATTCCCCTCCACAGATGACAGAGACACACAGCCACGAGCACCGCCTGCCTTTCGGCCCTCCTTGCCTTGGCACGTCTCTCTCTCTCCACGTCCCATGCAAAAAGGAGCTGTGCCCTTTCTGATGCATCCTGGGAGCTCAGAGCATGGCAGTTAGCACATACTAGATATTGAGAAAATGTTTCCCAAATGAGTGTTCGCGAAACTTCCCTGTGAGTCCCTCCTCTGGCCTCTTAGTCCTCAGACAGCTTTACAAATAGAACTGCCTCTGTGTGCTTTTCCAAAGCATCTCTTGTGACATTTCTTGCGGGAAAATAATTCTACCAAAAGTCAACAGAGCAATTGAGCACCTGCTGAGTGGGAGGCTCTAGCAGATGTTGTGGGCCATGCAGAGCACAAAGCTTTTGATCTGGCCAGGGATATAATTTAGGTGACAAACAGAAGCGCAACCGTTGACCAAGCCTCGCATGTGCCAGGAATGGCACTTTGATTAAAGTAACTCATTTCCGTGGAACAAATCCACTTGTCAGCACCTGTGTTGTCTTCTTCCACAAAAGTGGACTAAGTGACCGATGGCTCAAGGTCACCTAAGCGAGGGAGGTTGAGCAGAAACTAATACTGAGTTGCCTGATGCCAGCATCTGTATCTGTGACCCAGCACACTTTGCTGAGTGCACCCACGGGTTCCATCTTGGTAAATTCAACAAATCTTGGGTGAAAAAGTAGTTTAAGGAAGATACAGATTATTCCCAATTATTTCTGTAGTGGCTCTTTCATAACATCTACATTACATTAGGTACAATATATTAATTATATTCCAAGATTGTGTAAGTTGTATTGACTATCACGCCATTTGGCATAAGGGATGAAGTACTCACACAGCTTGGTTTGGGGGGAAGACATTAGAACCAGCCCTTTATGGAAACTGGAATATGTCTGCAGCCTAATCTGTACCCAGAATGCTACAGACGAATTCATAGATAGAACCTGTCACTTTTCCAGCAATGCAATGGAACTTTAGGCTGGAATGGTCATTGAGGAATGCAAGAGCAGCAGTAGATTTGAGTGAACTGCCTGGAGCAAAGCCTGACTTAAAACCATCAGCAAGGAGCATAAGCCCAAATGGCACTTCATAGACAGGTGGGGCTGCAGCCACCAGGAGTGAGGTGGCGGNNGGCAGCTGGCGTGCCTTTCTGAGCAGCCAGGAGCAAATACAGCACGCAGCTTGTTCTCATGAGCCACTTGTAATGGACCAGCTTCCACATAAGGAGACCTGTCTGGTGAGAATAAAGACAGCAATAGAATGGGATAGAAAGGCTACAAAGGGGTTGTGCTGTTTACTTAATGCCTCCAGGAAATAAATTGAGAAAGTGGCATTTCACCAGATACCCCAGGGAAGGAACCATGGCACCACTAAGAAACCTAGGCATGAGGTCCTTGCAGAAAGGGGCAACCGAGGACCCCAAATTCCTGAAACAAAGCATTCTCACTGGAAATAAGGTCAAAAAGAAGGCTTTATGTCAGAACTGAAGCAGGTGAAAGTATGAGACACAGGAAGTGACCTAAACAGGGTCTATGAGGTCATTGGAACCACTGTTTGGTACCCTATGTTCCTCTGCTACAGACTCCCATACAGCTTCCTTTGTAATGTCTCATACACAGTCAAGGAAGGGGCCCTCCATCTTGTACAGAATCCTTCAGCCTAATGTTGCTTATAAAGAGGAGGAGATGAGAGATGACCAGGTATGCATATGTGTAAGGAGCTGTCTCTCTTGGGCCCGGATATTAGAGAAACTAAAGAAAATGGGTCAGCCATAGTGTTGGTTGCCAAATCTGCAACTAAACCTCTGCTTCTCTGGTAATCAAAGATTGGAGAACACACCAAATATGACACACGATGCATGCATTCCCTGAAGCAAATGTATTTTATTCTTGAATAACATAGAAAAGGTGATGTTTGAACTTTTAAAACTACAGTTTTGGCTACACCGATTGCAAGAAGTCAAGAAAACACCAAACTGTTAGGGCATCTCCATGGCAGGCCCCAGCAGGTGAGGAGCTTTCCAGAAAATTTTATTTTGATGCTAGCAGACAGGTGTTAGGTACACCAAGGCGTGCTTTTCTTTAATCAGTTCATTGTATCTCTCTAAGAATTCAGACATCTTAGGTGAAGAAAGATTTTTGAGTATATGGTCACCTTTACATGATTCTTATCAACTCCCAGGCACTCAAGGAAACTTGGCGAATTCAGTCCTCATTCTTCACTCTCCAGGACTCTCAGGTCCTAAACCTGCTGGATGTAAGCCACGCCCAGCTCAGGTAGCCTTCTCCAACCTTGAGGAGTACTTCACCACCCGTCTCTGAATTCCATATCTAGTTCTCAACACAGCTACCAGGAGAGAGGACCTGGTTTTCCATTGTGGTGCTCGATGAAAATCTCCCATTTGCTCCCTGAGAAAACAGAACTGCCTTCTGGACAAGTGACTATAATCAGCCTCATGAGGTAGAGCTGCTTCACTATAAGGAGGTCTAATCTGGTCCCCAAAGAAGTTAGATCAACGAAACACATCCACCACACAACAGAGAAGTCATAAAGAGAGTGCCGGGCAGATTAGTTACGTCAACACCCTCTGTCCACTGACAAGATATTTATCACGAAAGACACAAAAGCCAGGAAACAGCACTCCCTTTTAGACGGATTCTAACTTAAGGTGGGTACCCACCAACAAATATCCTCTGTTTCCTTGTTTTGCTGAACAAGTTGACAAAGCTCCTACCACCTATCCACACTGAAAATTTCTTGCCAAAAATAGTTGACACAAACATTCGATTTTCTTACACTAGCCCCAAACAAGGTCAGCTGTGGACAACTCACAAAGCTAAATACCTATTCAATTGAACAACAACAACAAAATTTTGGATTTCTTTCTCAGTCAGAGGCTAGAGAGGGAAACCACTGGGTTTTAAGATGGATCCCCTTTAAATTGTCTGAGAAATTAAATGAAAAGGTCATTTGGAAAGTGGAAAAGGGTTAATCTACATGGGCCTTAAATTATTGCATAATTCTGCCCCTTAGCTCTATCACTAGTATCTAATTCTGAAACCATCTATCTCTATCCTTCTGTCCACCTTACTAGCTGTAGTTCACCACCATTTATCATCTGCGTTAACCAATAACTATGTATGGCAGTAACTACCTATGTCTGTATTCTTTAAACTTTTTATTTTCCAATAACAGGCTGGACAAGTACTCTGTCTGTCTCTATCAGTCTGTCTCTGGTTGAGTATCAGTATCCAGTCGACAGTGTAAAAACAAGTCCCCAGGCAGTATCCAGACATACGAAGAGAGACTGATAGTCCAGACAGGCTGATGGGACAAGGAGGGTGAAGCCTGATGAGGAGTCAGTAGGTCGGATGAGGATCAGTCAAAGGAGGAAGAGAAGAGATGCAGACATAGGGAGCAGGGAGGCCGGAAAATTGAACAAGCTCCATTTGATTGCTCCCGAAAGGTATGTACAAGCCTGAGTTTTAAGCCTTTGCTTGATCCCCTTTGAGGTCATTTTTTTTTAATCAAAAACGAATCATGACTGTAAACTGAAACTCCACCCTGAGAACCGTCAATACAAGTGTGAAAGGTGCCATGCAGCTGGTTTCAGATTCCCAGAAATAGGCAAAAGCTGCTGTCACCCACAACACTCAAAATACCAGCACAGACTAGAGTGTATTGTCAGTTTCCACTGCAAACATGAACTCTGGATGTCATTTGGCAAGATATGGAAAACAAGTTACTGTTGACTGGAGAAGTGGTAGCAAAAAGAAAAAGGAGAAAACTCCAAGACAATGAAACAAGCCCAGGAGAGCTCCTTGCCTTACTCGGAGGGTGGCCTTTGTCAGTTTGTGTATTGCTATCCCCCAGCGGCAAGCACAGAATTTCAGTCATTATCCAGCTAGGATTAGAACTGGCCATCTACACTGACTGCAGAGCTAATACCTTTCATCTTTCAATTGAGTCTTCTAAACACAGCCTATTGAAAGTTGGTTTAATTGGCATTTTGTTAGAAGGCTAATGTCGACTACCAAAAATAGCCTGTGAAAGAAGCAGATAAGACATCAAGGGAAAACGCACTCTCATAGTGCGGATACGCTCCTTTCCTTTGGGCCTCTTCTCGGGAGCTGTGTTAAACACAGCAGCTCGATACCTTTGCCTGCGGCATCTGTCTCTGGTGGTCTCCATTGTCCAGAGTGGGGGGTTTCCCTCCATTGTAGTCTTCTGCTCTGATACTGTGGTTGGAGGCTTTCTTACCCACCTACCAATACTATTGATGACACAGCTCAGGTATCTCCTTTCTGCTCACAAGCTTGCTTGGTTTTTGTTTCCTCCAGTTCTAAATCATTGCCTTTTCATGTTTGCCCTTTGAGAACTGTTCATAGATCCTGTGTCTGAGAGGCTTCATTATAGTCAACTCTTATTTGTTTCACAAACAGATCCTCCCAGCCCATCTGGTGCCAGAAATCAAAACGGGAACAGGCAGTTAGTCCTCAGCCTATAGGAACTGCAGGTCTAGTTGGCAAGACCAACAATTAGCGACACACACACACACACATCACATACACACATGCATACATAGACACATACACGCATCACATACACACATACATACATACACACATGCATACATACACACATACACACATCACACACATCACATATACACACATCACATACACACATACACACATACATACATACACACATGCATACATAGACACATATACACACATCACACACATCACATATACACACATCACATACACACATACACACATACATACATACACACATGCATACATAGACACATATACACACATCACATACACACATCACATATACACACATCACATACACACATGCACACATGCACACACACACACACACAAACCCTGGTGTGTGAAATGCTACAGAACTGTAAAGAAATGGAGAGAAATCAAACACAGCCAGAGAGAAGGTCATTTTCAGATGTTTTCAATTTACCATACCCACAACATGATCCTATGACAAGAAAATGATGGATCTTATTTTTAATTTTTCTCTGTTCTTGAGATCCTTACACATGCATACAATGAAATATGGTTATTTATACCTCCCATCCCCTGCCCCCCTAGCTTCCTATACATCCCCTCAACAGGTCCCCCTCCCAACTTTATGTCAGTATGAGAGAGAGTTTGGGCAAGATGAGTTCATTTGCATACTGTCTTCACATTATAATCACATAATTACCTTTCTCCTGAAGCCACAAAGAGCCATTGAAAGTTTAAAATTAGAATTTATTTAATTGGTTTCTGCTTCTTTCTTCAGCTTTTCTTCCTGCTTGGCCCCACATTCTTGCATTTACCAGTGCCTTGCTCCCTCCCAAACCATGCACACACTCAACTCTCTGGAGCAAGTGCGGATAGTGGAGTCACTAAGGTATGACTCCCAGGGAATCAGAGGTCATCTTACATCATAATCACCATCATCGTCACCATGGCAACCACTCTATTTGTTGAACACTTAGAGAAGGTTTTGGTGGGGGAAGGGGTAGCATCATTTGTATGTTTTACCAGTCCTTGTGTAAAGCTTTATTCTTAATGTATGAATTAGGAATGGTTCTATTTCACAGACAAACAGTGGAGCCCTCCAAGAATCCTGACAATCAAACAAGGTTGCCCAGTTGGATAATGCCTGTTTCTTCTGAAGACTGAAACAGAGTCTCTGGACCAGAAGCTGAAGCTGGATGGAGCCCAACTGCATCGACTTACAGATGGCCTGATAGTAAGCCGACTGTGAGGTTCTAAAGTGCTAGATTCTTCCTTCCTGGCTCAATTCTAAATATCCCGACTGTGAGAAAAGGGAAACAGCAGGGGTGCTGCGTGTGTTGAGACCACGTAAAAAAAGCTGCAGTCCGATGCCGGCAGGGCAGAACAGCAGTAGCTACCCTTCCTTGGAAAGAAACA
Organism: Bramus lutescens; assembly: GCA_001685075.1. Lineage (NCBI taxonomy): Eukaryota > Metazoa > Chordata > Mammalia > Rodentia > Cricetidae > Bramus > Bramus lutescens. The sequence continues at coordinate 208,322 of LOEQ01003187.1, read as the reverse complement.
AACAGCAAGACACTTTCTCTAAGAGAAAGCAAGCTGCTTTCTCTTAGACTTACTTCTATTTGGGCTGCTCATTGGAAGGTAAAATCAGCATTTGAGTTTTTCATTCCAGTTAATCCTCCCTGTCAAAACCCTGACAGATGTGCACAGCATGTCTCCTAAGTGATTCTCAATAAAGTCAGGCCAGGGAAACCAACCATCAGATCCTCCTTTGTCTTGATCTTTTAAATACCCAGCCGCCTGCCTCTCTACACTCCTTTCTCGGGGCATCTGCCATGTTTGACATGAGAAGGCCTATCCGTTGGCACTTTCACGGACGTCTCAGGATGCTCAACCACTGCCTGTTGACATTTCAGGAACTATTCTCATATTTCAAATAGAGTTTTTGACCTATAGCTAATATGTAATGTGTGTTTAATATATACAAGTTGATGACTTTGTAGCCCACACTACCAAGGTAACAGACTGGCATCACCTCTAAAAATTACTTTGTGCCTTTTACTTTTTGTTGAAGTTCTTTAATGAGAGTATACAACATGTAAGTTGCCCTCGAACCTTTAAGTTCCTAACACCAGGCTGTTGTCTGGAGGTGACAGGCTGAGGGTAGATATCTGGCTACATTGACTTTATATAACCAAAATCATATAATTTTTTCTACTTGCCAAAGTCATTCATTCATCAGTCTAGAGAGTACCTCATCTTCACTAGAAAGGTAAACTTTTACCTTCTCCTTAAGGGATAGCATGGGTCTTTCAGCTCCTAATAGTCTGTATTATCTCTGCTCTTTCAGGAACTTCTAGCATGTCATTAGCTTATCCCCAGGCTTCTATCCATTGAGAGCATGGGTAGAAATGTGCTCTGAAATAATTTTCTGGTTAGGTAGCTTATTCCAGCACTGTGGATTGATGGACCTGGGGGCTCTCCTCGTTGTCAGAAGTCTCCAATAGATCATGGTGCTCCTCCCTACTGAGCCAGCTCATTCTCAGATCCCTTTGTAAAGTGGTGCTCCAGGCAACCCTCACCAATCAATACAGAATAGGTTGTGAACATCTTTTCATCCAAAGGCTCCATCAGAACAGCGAGAAGGCAAGCCATATCCTGGGAGAAGATTGTTTGCAACGTCTACAACAAAAGATCAGCACCAGACTGTACACAGAAAGCCTAGAAAGGAAGAAAATGAATGGTAAAGCTGCTATCTTTGTTCTAGAAAGATCCAAAGAGGGGAGGCAGCCTATGTGTCCTGAGCTCAAGGACATAAAGAACAGGTACCCCTGGAATGCATACCTGTTTGATGTCAACACAGCTGTGGGTGGGGCTAATGGCCCCACCTGGGTTCTATCCTCCTGCTTTGTCCTTGGGCCACCAGAGCAAATACTTCTTCTAGTAACTTCATGTCCCCATCAGCAAGCCAGGACTCCTACCTGCTGTGGCTTCTCCTTAGCCTCTGGTTTCATGAAATAGTCAAGGTCCTTAAAAGCCCTGGAACGATCCAAGAGAGCCACAGAGGGATGATCCCCTGAACAAAAATCACTGATTCAGATGCCAGGCATTCTGATAAGAAAATCTTCTGGTTGTTTCTCACATCGACTAGGATTTGGACCATAACATAAAAGACGTCTGGTGAACACAGTTGTGACCATTTAGTTGATTCCTTACTAAAGGGCTGTGGCTTCAATGGTAAGTCCATTAAAATTCTTGCTTTAACCTCAACAAGTAGGAAAGTTACGAATGTGTCAATAGACTATATTTTCAAAGGGGAGGAGAAGTTTGGGTGGGATGACATTAAATTTTTTTTGTCTTGAACATACAATAACACTGATGTTTTAATAAGGCTTCAAGAAGTAATGGTGCTCTTCCCATCAGAATGGGGAAGCTGAAAGTCTGCTTGTAGATTTAATCTCGTAGATGCCACAAAGTTCTTAGAGTTTAATGTCAGGCAAATCCTGGAACTGGAGGCCAGTTTCCTAATCTCTCTGGCTTTTGGTTAACTTAGTTACAGAACCAAGTGAAGGGCACATTTTTCATGTGGCTGTGTGGGGGGAAAATAAGATAATGACTGTAGAACCCACCTGACTGCAAGCATGCAGGAAATGTGCCTTCTTTGTAAACATACATGAATAAGACAGAACAAGATATATTTTCTAAAGGGGCAGTGAGCCATCTGATAACTTTGAAGATTCAGTTAAAGGAGTAAATAGTGGCAATATGCTTCCAGACTCAATACCTTGGGTGAAAGACGCATACACAAGGTAGACATGGAGAAATATCAGTTGTGGAGAGGGAGATCGCTCCAGAGTCTCTCCCGGTATCTAGCCTTTATCTCAGCAACTATAAATAGTAGAACCATCCTTCAATAGCACAGTATGCACAGGGTGAATCAGCTGTCAACTATGGCCATCAAGAGAAAGCAGACATCGTGGTTGGCAGAGGGAGTGAGGAAAGTAGTGAGCTTTGACAAGTATATAGATTCATCTTGGGCCATGCAGCAATACAAGCAGCAATCTTGGAAAACATAGGGCTGTCATTAATTGCTTGTGTCAGGCACTGTGAAGCATTCACTTGCTTAACCTGTAAAAAAAGAACCCAAATATTCTAATCCTCATAATATGCATCAGGAAAAAGAGGTCCAGAGAGCTTTGCTATTTTACCAAGCACAGTATAGCTAGCACAGCATGGAATTTGAGCTTCACCAAGGGTCCTTTTCTTAAGACCAATTCAAACCAGGATGATGCAGGCAGGATCTGAGTGTCTGAATGGAGAGTGGAGAAGACAATGTGGGCTACTGTCAGGGATGTCCAAGGTGAGCTGCGGCAGATGTAGAGAGCTATTTGGGAGCAGGACTGTTGCCACGGGGAAGAGAAGAGGTGATGTTAGCAGATGCCCCTCAGAGGTAGGCAGTTGTGTGATCAGAAAGCTGTGTCTAAAATCTAGGAGGATAATGGAGCTTACCACTGCCACAGACACAATCACAGTCATAACTGAAGTAGAGATGGTTAGTGTCATTTCTTTCCTAACTGAAACTATATGCTGTTCTCCCTAATCTTGAATGATGGTCTCTGAAATCTCTTGGAGGGTTTTTTTTTTCAGAGTGCAGTGCTGCAGGGTTTACTGTTCCATACTCTCCCAACAAAAGGGAGTTACATAAATAATTACCATTTTCCTTCCCAGAACGATACTGGAAAGTATATGTATTAACAGATATAATTGTCTGACACTTGAAGGAAGTGATGTTGCAAAAATAGGAATCCATGAAAAGGGAGGGAGAGGAAAAACACCTGCATCCTTCTGCTTCCTGAGGCTCTTAATTTGAAGATAAGGGGGTTTGGGTCCTCAGATGCCTGCTCTATTCACAGATGTATTTATAAATGTGCAAGACACCATTTCTAGGTTCCAGGTTGTTAATTCATCACTTCTCACCACTTGCTAATCTGCCTTCTAAAACAAGTCTTCCTTTGACTGACAGTGGAACTTCAGAGTCACAAGAACTCTTGGGAGCAACTGGCCCACTCAAACTCAACTTCTTCATCATCGCATTTCAAACAAAACCCACACAGAGACCATGGGGGAAGAGCCTCCTCACCACGTTGGCGCTTTTCTAAGTAGAGTCAGACCGTTGCTCCTCTACCCGCAAACCAATGCCTCCTCACCACAGGCCCCTGTGCATGCTCTGTGTACCACATATGACTTAATCATATCCATGCAGCTGTCATTGCTCTGCTAGATACAGCTTGGTGGGCTTGTGAGGACAAACGGTTCCATTATCTAGAAATGTTGCAACTGGTCACTAAATGGCACTGTTACTAAAAACACAGAGACTTGCAGAGACGTTATATTTAAAAACCAAAGGGAATAAATGCTCAAAACTCATTATTCAGGATTGTTTTCACCAAGTTGTACCATTATCTGTGTCTTGGGTCATTTTTCTGGGATAGAATTGCATCAATAATGGTGCTGAGTGCACTGTCCTCGCAACTCCGCATGTAGACAGTGAGCATTGAAACTCAGCCTTTCTGGGAACATTTCTACCATGGAAACTGGTAAACCCAACATACCAGGGTTGATGCTTCTCCCCATAGGAATCCTTGTTCACCTGGAGCCACTCCATCTCACTCCCTTCCTTGTGGGTATCCTCGCAGATCCTACTATAGGGGAGACTCACATGTGATGTGACTTCATAGGTTTGAATTCCTCTATTAAATGGCTTCTCCCATAATTAATTACTCGTTAACAGTAAATGTCACTTATTAAATATGTGAGTCTATAGTCAATGAAAGCAGAATTCTTCTTGGATTTCCCACTGCAGGCTCACAGGATGATCAGTTTTTCTCAATAAATAATGGTACAGTTAATATCATACTAAGTTATCAAAAAATTTTAACTTGAGTGGGGAACCCTAGTCCTGTTTAAGGGAGAATGATAATATGTTCCTAACAGATACAAGACAGTTTTTAGGAAGACCCTGACTTTGCTGGCAAAGACACTGATAAGCACTTTTAGTATTTTTATTGGTGTATCTCCACTACACACATGGACTTCACAATTACTATTCTTTCAAGTATGTCATGCACTTTGCCCATGTTCACTTCCCAGTGCTCTCTCCTGTCTCCACTACTCCTCCACCACCACATTCCTCTAGACTGCATCATGCTTGCTTTCATATGTATATACAAATAGATATGATTTTATGTATCTATGCACAGTCTAGAATCCACAAATGGAAGAAAACTTATATTTGTCTTTATAACCATGGCTTATTTTAATAATATAAAATATCACCAGTTGCATACATTTTCAATGAATGATGTAATTTCACTTTCCTTATGTCTGAAGATTACTCCTTTACGTATATACGTCCCAATTTCTTTGCCCAGTCATCTGTTGACAGACACCTATGCTGATTCTACAACTTGACTGTTTTGGTAAAGCCAAGATGTGCAAGTATCTCTGTGTTGTGTTGACTGAGATGTAGCTTCAGGAGTGATATAGCTGGGTCATATGAAAATTTTATTTTTACATTTTTGGGGGAATATTCATACTTGTTTCCATATTGGTTGGAACAATTTATGTTCCACCAGCAGTGCAGAAGGTCTCTTTTTCCATTGTCTCACCAGCTGTTTGAGGCTGAAAGAGGAGCCCTGAAGACTTGCTGAAGCCAAGGCACAGAGACTGTAGCTAAAAATCAATAGGTAAGATAAGAATAATGGGCACATAGGTAGTTGTTTAGAGGCTTGAGAATAAGGAATAGTGAACCATCTCAGGAGAAAGACCTTGTAAGTGTGTAGTCTAGGGAAAGCACTGTCTGATGGTCCTTTTTCAGGTTTTTGTGATGAGATATAAGCTACTTTCCTAACTAACCTGAGTAAAGTGTATGTACATACAGATGCTCTGTGTATACAAATGTGCATTGACAGAGATGCTGTGTTTCATATTTAGACACTACATGGGATAGAAACAGAAGACATGCCACAAGACCTTGTAAATGACAAGTGATACATAAAATAATTGTGAACTACCATGTGAACTACCATGATGTCTTAATGACCCATATTTCTAGCTCATGAAGCATTTGAAATGTTGATTGGTAGGTTAGTTAGTTGGTTGTTTTCTTTTTTCAAATCTTAAGGCACTTAGTGGCTAATAAATAGCTATTTCTGTGGTGATTCTATTCCTAATTCTAGAGAATAGAATGCACACCGTTTGCAGCTTAAAAGCACTTTTGAAATCAAGAAAAAAGGAAAGATGGAACCAGTCAAACATGCGTTCAAATGCATGGCTAAGAATGCGCTGCATGGTTGATATCATACGCTATCAGAGAGATAGGATGGGCTCTGGTGTTCTCAAGCACAGCAGGGTGGACATCATTTACAATGACCTATAGGATGGTTCATATAGCCATGATAAGGAGAGGGCCCATCAATCATCCTGATTTGATCAGTGTATATCACAGACATGCACTGAAATGTCACACTGAACCTCATAAGTATGTACAATACCGCAAGTTAATCAAAACTACTCTCATACATTTGAGACAGGAATACCTTCGCTTAATCATTATATATCACATTCATTTAATGAATTATCACCATATCCCATAAATATGTACAATTTAGATAATAATTAATGAATTATATATAGCTATAAGAATTAAAAATCAGTCATTTCAAGGTCATTATACTCAACCAGCAAGAGTTGATACAATCTGAAGTGATTGAGAAGCCAGGCCAGGGAGGAGGCATATTTTGAAACACTTTGTTATGAAGAATTATTTCTAGATTGATCTGGAAGGTGGAGGAAATGGAAAAGTCCTCCAATGATTTCTGGGTAAAGAACCTAAGTGGTAGTGAAGAGCCTTAGTGAAACGGAAACAATTGCAGGATGTCCAAGGGCAGAAGTCTGTAGGCGGTTCAGTGACGTCAGGCAGCCACAGATGGGGACAATGCAGATCCCTCACACCGCGGGTGAGCTCCTGAAATGGGGGGAAGAACCACTACCCCCACCAGGTGGTTTCTACCCTTAGGCTGTGCTACCCAACTTCCTGCTGGTTTGTTTGAACAAACCTATGGGTTTGAGTCATAGCAACACTTGCCTGTATTTCCAGTCTCTTTCGAAAATAGCAAATGCCAGTTAAATATAACAGCCTCAGACTACATATGCTTACTGGTCTATGGAAAGTTTTCCAGCACACATTTTTCATTTCTTACTGACTTAACTCTTCCCTGTTTGTAAGAACTATACACTAAACATTGAATGTAATAAAATCAAGTAAACGTTATGGGGAAACAGGCAATGTAGACATTGCAACCATAATATAATACAATACAATACAATATAATATAGTATAATATAACCATACTATATACATTATAGTAATTATAAATAATTGTAAATAAACTATCACTTTTTCAAAAAGAAGTATGGCAATACAGTTCAACGGCTTAAGCATCATCACAAGGAAATCATGACACTAGGCAAGCAAAACCACACATGACCCCAGAGCCATTACAGTGTAAGAAACTACTGTCAAGTGGGACACAGAAAGGTACATTCAGAATAGGGGGCAGTTGTCATCATTTAGCATTAATCTAAATATCTGAGTATAAACAAAAGATATGAACATCAATCAGGTAGTCCTGGGAAACTAACAGAAATTACAATGTATGACATGCGTATGGGCTAAAGCTCATGGAAAAAAGCATGCTTCCCACAGTAATTAATTGCTGGATATTATGACCAAAATGTGCATCTTCTTAGGATGCAACAAGGAGAAAAGGGCATCACATGTACATGTGTGCAGTACAGAGTCATAAAAGAGCAATGTGTGGACTAGTAATCACCCTGGAGATGAAAACCCATCACTACCTGCACGTTGACACAGATCAAACCTGAGCATCATTTAAGAACTGACCTGGGTTACTTCTCAGCAGTGGGGCTAACACACTTTTTTTGTTCCCCCTAACTGAACAGTAGAACAGCATAAATAAGTTGTGGCATGTATGCATCTTCTAAACATAGCTCAGTTTAGGAGAGTCAAGAGAGTTTGGTGAAGGCACTGTAATGGAGCTCCTCCATGTCAGCTCCATGGTCATTAAGACTTCATCAGTTCTAGGCTGTGCATTACTACCTTGTGAATTATCAGTAGGACCCCTGGACTGCATCACTAGCTGACTGCATCCCTGCTTACGGTTGGACAATGAGACGTATTACAGTCATTGCCAGAGATTAACAGGAAAGCAAAATCCCCTTAGCTGTGTTTTGTAACATCTACCCATGTAAATATCTAGTCTAGCAGCCTTCAAACTTGACCATCCACCAGAATCTCCTTAGAGAGATTATTTTAAAAACAGATCCCTGGGCCCCAGCCCCAGCTCTTCCGACCCACTAGAATTTGGGTGAAAACCATGAATTTGATCAAGTTATCAGGCGTAATGTTGGTGACAGTGATTCTGCCATCACACATGGAGAGCCACCTCTGCTGCTCATCTCTGCTGCCTTCTATGCCCTTGTTCACAGCCTGGGCTTTTAATTTTATCATTTCTCTAGTGACGGACAACTTGGCTATCTCCACTTCTCTATTTGCAGTCTGCATTACTTGACTATTCTAAAATATGTTACGGGGAGGCTTTCCTAGGTCTATACCCTGGGTAGTGTTTCACATTCATGGGCTCCATGTATACTTTATTTAGTAAGGCCTGCCTGATCACTCTGGAACTAACCTAGCTATGCTTGCACCAGTTGTCCACAAAAAAAAAGTAGAAGCTGCAAATGAAGAAATTCATTCTGTTGACAGTTCCTCCATCCTTTTCCACAAACACAGTGAGTAAGTGCAGAGTCTGGGTGCAAGTCCCACTTTCCTGGTTATTTATGAAATGATCTTTCAGTGGCTTTGAGTCTGACCACAGAATTTTCCAGTGTCAAACTGACCTTTAGCAGACACTCTACCTGTAAAGCATTCGCTTACCCCACCAGGTTTTCATGCTCCTGAACTGGAAAAACAATTATATTGCCAAGAATTTTGCCAGTGCAAACTGAGTAAAGGCATTTTCTCTCTAGGAATTATCCACATAGGTGGTTGACCATCCTAAGTCTAATGCTGATGTGCTATGGTCTGAAAATCAACGGTGCCCCTCTTTCCATATTCATACTGTGAAAGCCTACGGTTTCTGCCATGGACTCTACAGAGAGGGGTGTCCATAACAGTCTATGCATGAAGAAATAGCTATGGACTTTATCTTGGGCTCCAAAGATATCTATTTCTTGTTGGTCCAACAGCTAGTATGTGACCAACTGTGCTTTACACTTAATCTTTTCCTAGAATGGTTGCATGTCCCATCTGACTTCTGTATCAGTTACTTTTTGTTATGGTTGTTACAAAATATCTTACAAAAGCATCTTCAGGAAGGAACAGGTTATTTTGTCTCAGTGTTTGAGGGTACAGACCATCATAATGGGGACTGTGGCTACAAGAGCAGCCCTCACTCTGAGGGCAAAGCAAGGATAGCCTGGTTTGATGGGCCCAAAGTCAAGAAACCAAAGCATGAATGCTGGTGCTCAACTTGAATTATTCCCCCCCCTTTTTTTTTCTTTTTTACTTAATCTGGGACTCTGTCCCATGAAACAGTGTCACCTACATTTAGTGTGGATTCTCACTCTTCAATAAAAATCTCTATGGAGAGGCCATCACAGACTCACTCAGACATATGTCTTCTAGGTGATTCTATCTGCTCCCTGTTTGGCAACACCAATGAATTGTCATACCCCCATGAAAATTAAGGCTCATAATAAGAGAGTCTAAATCACGTGGTTTAAAAAGTAAAGTTAAAATTATGTGCACAAATTCTCAGCCTACCTTACTGTTGAACATCTCTGAGCTTCAGCTTTTACCTTTATAATGTTAGAAGATTGGAAGAGGTTGTACTGAACCTGTAGAGGTAATGATTTTACAACCAAATTCTCAGTTGTATCATGTCAGGGTTCAGTTGTGTCTCCCAGAAATTCCCAAGATGGATCCCTAACTCCAGCACTTCCAATGTGACCCTACTTACAAATAAAATCACCCTAGACATAGTCAAGACTAAGACATAAGAAAGTAGGGTGAGCATCAAATCCCATTAGAATCCGTTTGTTTGTTTGTTTGCTTGTTGAGTAGGGTTTCTCTGTCTAGCTCTGGAATGTGCTCAGACCAAACTCAGAGATCCCGCTGTCTCATGAGTACTGGGATTAAACCTGTGTGCCACCACATCCAGCTAATCCCACTGGGGCAGTATTACTGACAGGAAATTTGAACCTAGCACACAAATGGGAAAACAGCAAGAAGATGCAAGGGGAACTCTGGAGAGGTGTAGTGGAATCCCAAGAATGACAAGGATGTCAAGAAACCTGCAGAAATAAGAAACTAAAACAGATTCTTCCTCAAGATGTTCCACAGAGACCTACTCTGCTGTTCTCTCCATCTGGACTTCTGCTCTCCCGAATTGGGACCTGTTAAATGTATGTCGTTCAATCAACTTTTTTGTGGTGCTTCAGGCTTAGAGTCCTAGATTTGTTGTGCTTCATCACTACAGTCCTAGGAAGCTAAAGCACATCCTAATATATGCATATGATCCCACCTGTAAGCACCTTCTTTGTAATCTTAGTTCCCTGGGCTGCACCTATTCTTGGCTTGGAGGATTTCCAAGCAAAGCTCTTGCTTCATCCTAAGACTCTTATTCCCAAATCCCCATCTGATTTATATATCTTCACACAATATTGAACATGTCTTGGTGAGATGCCCTGCTCCATACACAGCATATGGCAAGGGACAAAACAGATATGGCCTCTGCAGTGGGCCTTCTGTCTAATAATGGAGACAGAAAGCAAGCCACACATGTGAGCATCAAGTCAAATAATGTATATGTTATTGCAGAGGTGAGCGAAACACAAGAGGGAATAAGGAAGAAAGAGAACTCAGAGAGGAAGGCTATGAAATAAGGATGGTATAGGCAAGAAGACAACACTTGAATAAAGACTTGAAAGATACACTAATGGAGTTTTCCAAATAGACACGAGGCAGAATATTCCAAAGATATATACTAGTGAATGTAAAGATCAAAGTCATGTCTAAGGAGCAGCAAAGAGAACCAGTGGAACAGAGTGAGAGACAAAGAGCTTTATGATCTATAGAACAATTTGTACTTTTACATGTATTCATAATGTTTTCTATAATAATTATTATATACTATACAAGCCTCTGTATGGTTTCCATCTTGACAAAAAGAAATCCTAAGAACCCTTCAGCCCCATATTTCCTGTTCTGAGATATCTCACAAAGCAGCTTACATCATCAACAAGGAAGTTTTCCTTGCTCAGAGGACTATTAACTCCTTGGGGGGGGGGAGCAGGGGGNGGGGACTTCATCGAGACACAATAACCAAAGCACACTAGCCTACCTCCTCCTCCTCTCTTCCTGATCCAAAGAAGATTCTCAGCCTATTGCAGAAAGCACCAGAATTCAGTATTTATTACCATGACCTAATCAGAAGAGATATAGAGATACAGGGTCTAGTAATTTCCAAACAAGCTATTTCAGCATACATTCATCACCTACTGGATACCAGAAAGCAGTATGTTGGTGGCAACCATGACTGCTATTAAGTAGCACTATTGCTGTTTGAGGTCACAATAGGAATAGCTTCTACATCAAATACTGAATGAAACAGAAGGAAATCCCCCCCCCAAAGACTTGCCATAATACATAAGAGCTAGCAATTAAGCCTGGCATAGTAGCTCTCACCTTTAATTCCAGCACTTGGGAGACAGAGGCTGGCCGACCTCTGAATTCAAAGCCAGCCTGGTCTACAGAGAGAGTTCCAGAACAGACATGGCTACACAGTGAAACCCTATCTCAAAATAATAAATAAATAGATAAATAAATGAATGAACAAAAAAGATAGCATTTCTTCACTCTACCTACATTCCAAATAGATTTCTGAAATATACTGTTATTTTCTTAACTTATATCAGTACTAAGACAAGAGCCAGTTTACATATATAGGTCAAAAGAAGAGAGATCTGAGGAGCTAGTAAGCTTCCCAGAGATTTCACAACCATTAGCTGGAAGAGAGAGACATCAATCTGTATGCATTGACTCCTTGAATGTCCTAGGAGCACTCTGCTGGCATGTGACCAGAACCACAATATGTGTAGTTTGCTCTGTGGGAATAGAGAGCATCCTTCTGCAGAGTAAATGGAAATCATCAAAGGACACAGAACAACGACAGCTTGAATTTTGCAGGAAAATGGATGGAGCTAGAAAACATCATTTTG
>LOEQ01003187.1:153327-182759 GCA_001685075.1 Bramus lutescens | reverse complement strand
AAAGAAAGAAAGAAAGAAAGAAAGAAAGAAAGAAAGAAAGAAAGAAAGAAAGAAAGAATTACTCATTCACACATCCTTGACCAGAGAAACTCTAGAAGTACAAGAAACTCCCACCCAACTCCCCTCTTTTTCATCCATGTTCTGCTTGTTCATCTTGTCTTTTACTCATTGATTAGTCAAAGAAGACTCAGATTCCAGATAAAGAGGCCACCACCACCACCCAATCCCTGACCTGCTTCTCACTGCAGAGAACATCATAAATTCCTCTGGGTGGCCCTGCTATAGACTCTCATCATCACTAGACTAGGGAGGAGAAGCAGACACCTTCTAGCCTAACTCTTTGTGAGTGAAAAGGTCTCACAGCTCAACACTATATTTCCCAAAGAATACATATTCAAAATTTTTCTCTCCACTGGCCCTTTTGATAGCTTGCATGCATGGGTGAGACATCTAACCAGCTTTTGATCATCTACTTTGAACTTCTTGGTATGGTCTATCTGGCACCTCCTTTGAAATGTGATATCCATTGTCTGCTGAAGCCTTGGCAAGTAGTTCTATATTCACATCCTGTTAAATATGCAAATGAATCTCCCCCAGAGTCCTCAAGAGTGATGCTAAAATCGCTTCCCACTTCAAACCTTCTTTTCACCTTAGAGATCACAGGACTAGTTCAGGAATGTTCCTTGTAAATACTTCAGAAGAATGTTGGAATTAAAGGGACATTAGAAATCATCCATTTCAATTTCTTCCCTTTGTAAAGAGGATGATCTAGATCCCAGAAAGTTTGATAAAGTCAAGTGCCCCAGTTCTCAGTGAAAGAGCTGGAAGACAAGAAATGGGCTGTTCTGCCTTGCTGCCTCACCACCACTCAGTGTCTTAGGAAAGAGACAGTTTCTGTACCAGGAATTTTGCAAAAAGCAAGGGAGAATAAAATGTCCCTCATTTTTTTTAAGGTGGAACAAGACTCATCTCTGAAAATAAAAACACTTAGTGAAGAAAATAAGAGCCATATGCTTCCCTAAGATGCTTGATGCCAGAATCCTTTGAGACACTTTGTTTTATGGACTCATATACAGTAATTTTTAATATTTCAAAATTACTTGGCAGTTATTCCTTGGAAGAGAATGTTCCATGACTCAGTAGCAATAGTTTGGAAGGTTGGTTGTCCATGAGATTAAGACTCAAGTGAGAAAGCATGTGTTTTTGCTAGGAGAGATGGATTGTTCTTGGGCTCCTATTAGATACCACACCCCACACTGCACAGAGGGAAGAGTTGTGAGTATTCTCTGCTCCTGGGACCTATGACATCAGGGAGGATATGCAAGAAAGAGCAAAGATACTAGTCCAAAGTCTCAGACTTGGGTTTGACTATCAACTCCATCTTGGCAGAGAGAAAAGTTTGTAGCCCAGGATTCTGAATCTGTATTGATCTACGGGTTTCCTTCTCTTCTGAGGGGCAAGAGTCACCAATTCTAAGAATGGAGTCACTCATGAAACTAATTTAGGCCCTTGGGCTATGAATATTACTATTTTTCACAAAAGGTCACAACCTCAGACCTAAAAGAGCTCATTCAAATAGCAGTGAGCATCAGATTTAATACATCAAATAGTCTCTCCTACCTTTCAGTTCTAGATTGTTCTCTTAGTGAATTTTTCACTAGGCTTTTCCAAAGCAGATAATATGTGAAGGGGACCCAAGAACATGTAAGAAGTTGATAAGACAGAACCTGATCTTAAGGAGCAAACGTAAAGGGACATCATAATTAATACATCTATGGTAGTGGTTCTGGTGGACTAGTTCTTTAAGCATCCTTGAGGCACAGGGCAGTTAGGGAAGAAGGCAAGTTCTGTCTTGGTTGTTGAAGTAGCCAAGTTCCATCATGAACACCATGCTTTTTCCTCCAGAACCCTCGCCTCCAAAACCACAGTCTCCTCAGATGTGAAGAAGGCCCAGAAGATGTTGTGAGGATTAAATCCACTGATACTTTAATGTTAGCTCTGCCGCACTCCATGTAGCAAGGACCTGGCTCTCACGAGCAGAGAGGATGGTGGTGGGATACGTGCTTGCACCCAAAGGTGCTCAAGCTTCTTTAGAACACTGGCCTCATCACCCTCTCATTGCAGTTATGACATGCCTTATTTTCTCCTTCCTCCCAGCTCCATCTGCTTGCCGCGATCCTTGTCCATCCCAACCACATAACAGATTTCCACACACAACACACAGACTGACCTCACCTCACTCCTCTGCTCAGAGCCGTGTCAGCACCCTGAGCACAGGGCTGGCATCAGGACCCCCAGGGAAAGTGCATGTGGTAGCTCCCTGTTGTAGATTACCTTGGACTATTGATTACTATTGTTGGTGGTGTTAGTGCCATTGTTGTTATTTTATTTCTTGTGGTACTGGGGACTTAACTCTGAGCTTTGTTCATGCTGAGTGAGCAGTCTTCCACTTATCTACATCCCCAGCCAGTGAGACCTGACTAATATAGCCTTGTTCCAGAAGTCTTTTAGTCCAGATAATGAGTCATCATATGGGCTATTGACAATCTTCCCTAACAAACAGCCCCCAACCAGAGACTTCAGATGATAACCATTTCCTGGCCTTAGGGATTTGAGGTCTGGATGGTAGTTCTTGTGGTTTGGTCCTGAACTGACTGGTTGGATGTCTAGATTTCCGATGTAACTGGACTGCCGGTAGCTGGTCTGGGATGGCCTTACTTGCCTATGGTTGGCATATGGGGTGACAGAGCTCCCCGGCCCTGTGTCTTTCATTCCCCTGTAGCCTGATGTTGTTTACTAGCTGAGCTACCTGGCAGGTCTGTGAGGTCTCTTGAGGTCTGGAACTGAAACTGGTAATAGCATCACTTTGGCAACATTTTCTGGCCAAACCAGGACACAAGGCAGTCCAGATTCAAAAGGTGGGGAAGAATTCATTAGTTAATAGGAAAATGTGTGAAATCCCATTATAAGGGCATGGATACAGAGAGGTGGGAAAAATACAGCCATGTTTGCTATCCATCTTCCCCGGACCCAGAAATAGGAGTTTCACAAACTGATAAACACAAACTTGAAATTATCTGGAAAATTAAAAGATGACCTAAGCTTCCTGAAACTGTATCCTCGCCCATGAGATGGGGGAGAGACATCACACCAACCTCATGTACTTGGTGATAGCAGGGTGTGTGCAAAGGCTTGGGCTTCCAGAGAACAATGAGTGGTTCTGTTGGACAAGGAGTGGCATGTCAGGAGGAGCCCGTGCAGCGGACAGCACTCAGTGCTGAGATCTAAGGGATCTACGGCCACTCAACCTTCCAGAGCACCAGCTCGAGACAGCTGGAAAGACAAACACAACTTTTGCCTCCAGAAACTTTCATAAGAGTTGCACTGGAAAATAAGACAAATGGCTAATTTAATGTTTTCACTTCTAGATAGTATCACATGTGCTTTATACTTACAGGATTACATAGTTCATGAGCAATAACACTGACTTCAAACCCCATGCCTACTCTCATACCTGCACATTTATGTGACCCTCCCTCAGATCAAACAGTATGTTTTATTTTGCACAATGGGAAAATGAAGGGCAGGATAATAGTCTCCTAAAGTATATATGCTTATATACTAGTTCCTCAAGCCTATAAGCATTCTTATAAGAAAAAGACAAAAGAAGATATGACCCTAAAACAGAAAGCCTCTGTTACTCCTATAGAAGATGGGAGACAAAAGGAATTAACGGTGCTAAAAAGCTGGCTATAAAATAGAAAAATTATTCTGGATTATCTGAGAGGATCAAGTGCAATCACAAAAGTCATTAAATGTAAAACAGGGAGAGCAAAAAGAGTGTAGATTCTTACCAGGTGAAAGTTCACACCTCTAATCCCAACATTCAAGAGGTTAAAGCAGGGGGATTGTAGCAAGTTCAAGGCCAGCCTGAATTATAGAGTGAGCTCTAGGCCAGATTGTACAACATAGTAATGTCTTCTCTATCAATAAACAAATAATTTTTTTACTGCCAGATTTGAAGATGAAGAAACCAAGAACCTTGGCAGAAAGTCTGGAGATGTCTGAGAGGGAAATGAAATCGATTGTTCCCATGAGCAAGGGAGCACAGCCCAGCCTACATCTGGCTTTAGCCTAGCAGGAACCGTTTCAGGCTTCTGACTTCAGAACAGTAATATTTTCTTAAGAACTGTTTGTCACTAAACCTTTGACAATTTCTTATTGCAGTGAATAGAAAATAATATAGTGCCTAAGTCACTAGTGTTTTCCAGCATCCCTCCATCTGAGAAGGAGCAAGGAAGGGGTTCTAACAGCATGCTCTTTACTCTGTTCACTTGGTCTGCTTACTACAGAAGGATTTCCTCACCCACCATTCAACAGCTCCACTCCTTCCGCTCTTTACCAGCAGACTCTTGGGATTGGTTTACATATGCTTTTATGTAAATGTTATCACGGGGTTCCAAACACACTCTTCATACTGTCTTTGGTCTCTTCCCTGACACCTATCCCAAAGTCTGCCCCGCCTCCTTGGTCCCGTGCAGGCAGCTGCCTTGTATCACTCCTTACACTTGGACTGAACTTCCCTGGCTCTCTGCACTTGGGTGCTACAGTGACACATTGGCTCCACTAAAACTCCTGGTTCTTGATACACCCAAGGTAAATATTGTCCTTCCAAGCCTCATGCACACTAGAGCTCAGCTCCCCCGCACAAGCTTCCCATCCCCCGTGGACTCACGTCTAAGAGCAAAGCCTAATAGTGATCAGAATATATACTTAGGGCTCTGCTGCTTCCATCTTGCCCCTGGATACACTACTACAGATCACGCACAAGAAGTGTCCAAACCCCCATTCCTCTAGAAGTGTTTACCAATTCCCTCCATCCTCCATGGACTCAGGGGTTCTCAAAACCTAAAGGACCTATTTAGTATGAACTTTAAGACAGGAAGAGATAAAGCAAGTGGGGAGTGGGTCTATTTTGACTTCTGTAACCTGGAAACTCACTGAGTATTGAACAGCTTACTAGACATTGTCTATGGTTACTGTTTATTTCTAAGTTCAGAGATATGTGCTTCATGGGGTAGTTGACTCTCTTCCAGCTCTACATGCAAAAGGCAGCCTGTTAGGACATTCAGGGACATGGAAGGCTCCACCCTGCTGACGTGCAAACTCTGTGAGGACTAGTTGCCCCAGGCACAGGTGTCATGTCCTAAAACTATTCGGCTGTCTGTCCCCGCAGCTCCACCCTTCCCAGTCTAAAGGGACACAAATGGGCCTCCTCCAGCATATGGTTCATCATTGGAGGGAGGGCCTGAAGGCAGCACCACTCCCAGGGGCTTGGGGTTGGCAGCTGGCATCCGTCAGCAAAGCAACATTCATTTCTGAAGCAGCATAAGAAAAATTAAACTTGGAATTCCATCATTTCATATAAAAAAACAAGAATGAAAATAAAAGTGGTTCCAAGTTATTTTATTCTGAATTATTTTTAATGCCAATGACAACAAAAGAGCTTTTCCACATGAGTCATTTTACAAAACAGAAAACATGACTTCCTGAAATGGTATTTTACAGAGCCTAAAGGAAACCAGAATTTGATGTGAGAAAAAAAAAATGGAACAAAGCTAGCACTGTTCACTAAGACGGGGTGATCTCTCTCTTCCTTCTTTTCTTCCCTCCTTCCTTCCCTCCTTCTTTCCTTCCTTCCTTCCTTCCTTCTTTCCTTCCCTCCCTCCCTCCCTCCCACCTTCCTTCCTCCCTTCCTTCCTTCCCCTTCCCTTTCCCTCTTCAGACTTCTCATCTCCTTTCTTCTCACAGCCTGGAATTTTCTCCTGCCTCTGTTCTCTAGCCCCTCCTTTTCTTTCTCAAGCCTCCTCCCAAATGCTCATCTCTTACTATTCTCCCCTGGTCACCCTACTTTCTGTAAGCCCCCACAGCCCGCACCCTGTTGCACACTCTCAGAGAACATGTACCTTTCCTTCAGAGCACTCCTGAAATGTGATGACTTCCCTGTGTTTCTACGCAGCATGTTTAGGGTTTGAGCAGCATAGAACCAAAGGGCCCTGCTGTAGAGGAGCTCCCAGACTCCTCTCAGCCCGTCTCGATGTTACACCTGAGAATAGAGTCACAGCAAACACAACCTCTGGGTGAGGAGTATGAAGACGCAAGACGGGCAAATCCTGCTTGGACACTGATGCAGCACCTGAATGAGTGTCTCTACTACAAAATGACCATGCGATTCATCCCTGTCCCCTGCCGGTGCCACCACTGACCATTTATTAGCTGCTCAATAAACAGTTACCGACTGTGGTGGTTAATACTGATTCTCAACACATCAGGACCTAGAATCGCCCAGGAGACAAACATGTCAACACATCTGTGAGAGATTTTCTAAACTGGTTAAAACTGAAGTGGGAAAACAATCAAAATGTGGCAATGCCAACACCATTCCATGGGCCGTATTTAGTACTTGAGTGAAAAAGAAAAAGCAAGAATTTGAAAGGCACCAGCCTCCAACTCTCCATGCTTCCAAACTGTGGACGGGATACGACCGTCCACCTCACACTGCTGCAGCCGGAACTTCGCTTCCATGATGGGTTGCCCCTCGGACCACGAGTCAAAGAAAAGTCTCCTTCTTTAAATTGTTTCTGCCAGGCATTTTGTCAGAGCAATAAGACAAGTAACTAGTTCACCAAGTCACTAAATGGACCAAGACAATAGTTCATTTCTCGCACGTGTCTTACCTCCTCTAGTTAACTCTTCCCACGACAAGTTTAAAGTCGGATCTACAATGTCTGAAAGGCAGACATTCGGCTATTCTCACTTCTGCTCCTGCCAGGCATTCGACAGCTTTCACCTTGGGCTGGATCCAAAGGTGACTCAGCACTCTCCATCTCTCGCCCTCAGGCTCAACTCCGCCCTACTGAATGAGTGTTGATGCCCATCTCCTTGAAGAAATTATCCATTGGCTGCATGGCTCTGCAAAGCACCTCCGTCCTGCCAGACAGTCCTTTCTTACTGACTTCCTGGTCACTGGCCCTCTGGGCTTGATTCTCCACTCTTCTGCCCACAGACTGCCATGTCAAGTGAGAAAACACCGCTCAGCTGCCATCCAGATGGGGCTCATTTGTTTACTTATTTAACAAGTGCTGCTAAGTTCCAGCAACTCTTTTGGATGCTTTATAAATAGGAATTCAGTTAAAGCTGCTGACTCACCCAGCTAAAGTGTCAAGCCCAGCTGCCAGCATCATTCCAGACACCTGCCCAAGAAATGGTGGCATGAAATGCTGGTATCCAGCTGACCTGACCACCTGTCAGTTTCTTCTAGAACCCCTTCTCTGAGGTGCAGCCATTGCTGTAAACAGCTGAACTCTTAAACCAGAAAACTATCTTCCAGCACCACTGTCTAGTCTAGAGACCCATTCTATCCATCCCATGTGGGTGGACCCTCCTTGGACCACCAGCCAAAAAAAAAATCCATAGCAAAATATTTCTCCTCCTGTCTGCTCCTCCATAGCTGGTCCTGTCAACCTCCTAACCTGACCATACTCATTGTCACTGCATGGACCAGTAAACCTGTCTACTGTTCTACACAGGCTCTCTGTTCTTCTCTCTACACTGTCTTTCTATCCCTTAGCACATAAACAATGATGAGGGCCGGCAGCTTGTCTTCTCCCTGGTTCCATGACTTCACATACAAATCATGTCCTTCAAATATATTCGGGATGATGACATGGAAAATTAAAGTCACACCCTGTTTCTCTGGGTCAAATTCAGTGGCTTCAAGGTAAGTCACTGAATTGTTCCCCGGGAGGCTAAGAAATTAGGTTGACCTATCAGGACCCACCCTATGATATTTGTGTCTCCACATCTATGTACTATAGGCATTCCTGAAGACTTTCTTTAGAAACATTGAGACAGAAACTCAGGGATGGCAGAAAATTGATCAGAGGTTGAGAGACTGGGTAGGGGATGCTTGTCAAAGATAAAGATTTCTCCATCATTCCGGAGAGATCGGTTCCTTCACTTCCGCGATGACAAAATGCCCTGTCAGCACAGTTTAAGGTAGAAAAGGCTCATGTTTGCTACAGTTCCAGAAGGTTGGAGTCTGTCATGGCAAGGAAGGCATGGTGGCAGGAGCATGAGTGCAACTTGCCGCACCAAATCAAACAAGAAGTGGGATGAGACTATGAAACATCAAAATCCCACCCCAAGTGGCATTCTTCCTCCAGCAAAGTCCAACTCCTAAATGTGTTCATCATCTTCCCAAAGAGCAACTATGGACCAAGTTTTCAAACCTATGAGCCTATGGAGGACGTTTCATAGTTGAGACACAATACCATTCAAGTAGAATGTTGAAAGTAAGAGCGCACCTTGCCCTTCTTCCTCAGTCTACCATGAACATTTGAGAACTAGCTCTTAGACTGTCATGCATGTTGCATCATCAAGGGAGCTCATTCAGAATACAAAGCTCTGCACTTAAGAGGTAGGTTCTAATCTTTGGTGTGGGTGGGGCCATGGAGGATTGTTTCTAGAAGTATTTCAACTTGATATGGAAAAAAAATCTGTCAAACTAACCCACAAGGACCTTCACTGCCCTACCGTCTCATTCCTTGGCTTCTGAAAATAGCCCTTGGTCTGCACGGGTTGTGTTCTCCTTTCTCCTCTTATTGGCCAACCACCCCGGAGATGGTGTAAGCAGCTAAAAGTGTGAGCACTGAATCATCTTTAGGATTTTGAACCTACTGGGTGGATTCACTTCGTTTTTCTATTTCTCAGTTCCCCCGTTTGTATAATGGAATGATGCCAAGTTGTATCACAGAGGTATCTGAAGGACAGATCAAATGAAACCCTTCTCCTGCTGGCCACATCAGGGATAGCCAATGTTAACTATGAGCAAGCACAAGGAGTTGATTGTGAACACCCTCCTGTAAGTCAGCTTCATCCCCTCAACCCCTTGTGTGCAACTCTGTGCTTTCATTTAGGAAACAAACTGTCCTTTTATTTTCTCTCTCCCCTTGTAACAATTCCTTGAGAGCAGAGACCATGCTGTGCTTATCCTCCCAGCATCCAACACTGGTGACAATACCTACCAGAAGATCAGAGGAGGTTTGCAATGACTGCTGGTATTCAGCTGTGTGATTCCATTCACATCCTCACACAGAGGGACCAGTGAATCACCGGAAGTCGTTCAGCCCACCAACTTAGGAGGGAGATAAGGAGCGGGGAGTGAGTTTAAGTATCTTGATTTATGTGCCCAAGCAACAAATGAAATCATGCTTGAAACAGTATCTGTAGCAAACTTTTAAGAATCTCTGTGTTTGAAAAAAAAAAAAGAGGTAAAAGAAGAAGATTGACAGCTAACTAAAATGAAAACACCATCCTCTCAGGCAGAGGTGTTGAATGGCAATTGCTCCGTGAACATATTTCTGGTGGAAATGGAAGAATTGGGAGTTTAAGAACAATTTTGAGTAGGCAAATGTTTGAGAGAGGATAAAAAGCTTTCACAGGTGCAGAAGGTGATCAGCATCCCAGAGAGGAGGAATCATCCCTATCTGGTGAATTGTTTCAAACAATAAAAGAGTTGGGTAAATTTATCCCCCAATGCAAAGCTTGCTATAATGATACACACATCATTATATGGATTCTACCATGGCGCTTGAGTATGACAGTTTGACATAGTTTGCAAAGACCATGAAAGACAGGAATTGTAAGCAATGTCCCATTTGTCTTTACCAGCTCACCAAATAATCAGAAGCTGTAAACTCTGTTAAGAGCCACCTCCATGGAATACAGGGCAAATCGCATGGCTTGGAGTCAGGAGGTGTCAGCTCCAGCTGGAGCGCCCTGTTTGTTCTGCATACTAACAAATCACTTCTCTGCAGCTGGAGCTTGCTTATATGTAAAATTAAGAATAATGCCTGTATCACAAGTCAGGTTTGGAGATTGAATGGGGTCATGAGTGTCAAGTTTTGGGGAAGCATGAAGCACTGTGAATCTGTAATGGGATCCCACCTCAGCACTGAATGCAAAACAATGGTAATCTCGGGGGACTCTGTAAATTCAAGCTGGATGCTTACCTGGCCTTGGCGTGTGACCTAGATTTCAGTTAGGCTTCATCACTCCCGCTATTTTTTATTTTAGCTTCAGTGATGTTGGCTTTCTACAAAAGCTATCAACCCCATAGTGTTTGCTGCATATTATGATGGCAGGTGCATTATAGAGACCATGTAATACCCATTTCAATTATCACTCACTTCAATCCTGAAGTAGACATTTTCTTTCTATCTCGTTTCACATTAAATCCTGTAATGAGGCTTCCTTCCTGCTGCCAAACTTGTTTCTTCTCTGATCTCTACTAAAATGAAATTGTTCATACCATGAGGGCACTAAGGTCCTCCAGACAGAGGGAACCAAAAAGGAACTGGTTCATTAAAAGGCTGGAAGTCAAAGGCCCCTGAGCTGTGCAGTCAGCCTAATAGGAAGAGCCCAAGGCACAGCTCCTGTCTGAATCCAAGGTCCTAAGACCCAAGGGAGCTCATGGCAAAGGAAGTCGGCAACTCTGAGACCAGAGAAGAGCTAATATGTCAACCCATGTCATCTCAGACTGAAACACACTGATATCCCAATTCAAGCAAGCAAGCAAGCAAAGCAGAAGCACTTCCTCCTACTCAGTCTTTCTGTTCTATTCTTGTGTGGAAGTGACTGGATGAGCCCAATCAGCCAGACAATAAGTATAAATCTCACTAAGGAATGCCTTCACAGACACACAAGAATAACTTTTGACCAAGTATCTGGGAGCCCCATAACAGACCAAGATAACACATTAAACAGCAGTAAGGGTCCACAAGTGCCTGTCCCTCCACATTTAAGTGCAATGGCGCTCCTCGATTTTCCCTTGAAGGATGTGGTTAAAGAGAGTAAATATGGGAGAAAGATGATGTTTTGGGAGCTCTGTCAAGGGACAGAAGGCACAGGTGGATCTGAATATGAAAGAAGAAAAGCTAAGAATGCCAGGAGCAAAATTAGCTTCCCAGACTTTCTGAGGTCTGACCAAATCTGTCTCTCATGCATGGCACATTTTATTTTTCCATTATCCATCTGATGCCTTGCTTATATATTCAAGTACCAGGCAGCATTGACTAAGGGGACTATACTGGGTACAGGGACCAAAGATCAACCCAAGGATACCCCTATAAACTTGCCCAGGTTTATAAACACCTTTGGTGCAATATATGCATGACATCCTAGAATTGCTGCTAGTTTGGAAGTTGCGTTGTTACCTGTTTGCAGACCACCACCATCAATGACTCTAAAATCACTACCATATTCCTGTAATGTGTAGCCACATAGACAGAAACTCGTGACTCATCCCCAGAGCTATTATGTCATTGTAGCATTTATAAGGATCAGAGCCAAGACCTAAAATCTGTCTCTCTCAGTTTGTAGCCCTAACCCTGTTTATGTCACATAAATCAGCACAATGAGACCCATCTCACAGATACATACTGTATTAACTACACTTACATCCCTGTGGCCAGATACAGGATAGGAGTGACTAAGGGAGGAAGAGTATGTGTTGGTTCAAGGCATCAGGGAATATCAGTCCATCATGGTGGAGAAGGCGTGCCAGAGATTACGGTGGCAGGGATGTATATTAGACTTCTACACATCTTGATAGCTCAGGAAACAGTGAGCTAGGACCAGAATTAGAAGACAAGATCACTTTCAAGGCATGACCACAAGGACCCATTACCTTTTATTTGGTATGTATCTTAATAAAACTATAACTATGCCACTTTCCTCCTTCCTCTTCCCACTCCAATCCTTCCCATGTGCCCCCCAACCTAGTCCCATGTTCCCCTTCCTCCCTCTCAAATCAATGGCCTCCTTTTCTTTGATTATCATTGTTACCTATAAAGAGAGAAATACACAAATATATAAATACCACCAGCTTAGTCTATTTTTATTGTTTCTGTGTCTAGGGTTTCAGAGCTGATCTCCCTGTATTAGATAACAGCTAGGGGCTCATCCCTGAGAGAGGCTAGTTCCCCTTCTCTCAGTGGTCGTTAGTTGCATAGGGGTCGTTAGTTTGTCTAGGGGTAGGGTCCTGTGAGATTCTCTCCCTTCCACCTTAGCAGATACATTATCCATGGAATATTATTCTTCTTTGCATCTTCTTCAAACAGCTGTTTCTGTAAGACACCCTCATAGCAAGCTTCCTGGTTCTGTGGGTCTTACAATCTTTCTGTCTCCTCTCCTGTGATATCCCATAAGCCTTATGTGCAGGCGTTGTATAAAATATGTATTCTTGGGGGGTGGGCTTCCCAAGATCTGTTGATCTCTGCACTGTATACAATTGTGGTTTTATGCAATGGTTTCCGTTTGCTGTAAGGAAGAACTTCTCTGATGAGGAGTGAGAGCTGCATGTATAGTTTTAGAATATACTTAAGAACTACATTGGTCTAGTAAAGTGTTGGTAATAGGTTCTCTTGTAAGGTCCAAGGCCTCACTAACCCTTGGGCTTTGTCCAGGTTTCTAGTACTAGGCACCATTTCCCTCCTGTTGAGTAGGCTAAGTCTAAATGGGCAACTGTTGGTTAACTAACACCGAGATAGGAGTAGCGCTACTGAACCTGTAGTGCTGGTCAGGGCTGGAAGATTGGCTCTGCAGTTAAAAGCACTTGCTTCTCCTGCAGAGCACCTGACATAACACTGGCATGGTAGCTCACAATCATACATAATTCCAGTTCCAAGGAGTCTGATACCCCCTTCTGACTGTCATGAAGACTTATTTCTCAGTTTCTGCTACACACATCCAGACAGCTCCACACCCTCCCCAGTCAGTGCCACCACCTAGCAAACAGGTGTTGCGAACATGAGCTTCAGGGAGACATTTTAGATCTAAACTGTCACACGCACTCAATTCCCGTCTCCAGGATCTAGTCTGATGATCACAAGGATATTTATTTGTAACGCATCTAAATCATATTGCATGCTGTGACTCTTGTATAATTAGCTTCATTTAATTACCACAACTCACAAAAAAAATGAAACAAGAAACACTATTTCGAATTGAGAAAAACAAATTGAGAAGGAGTCTGTGGTTTGTTCAATGTTCCCAAGACAGTAAAGAGCCAGGGTGAGTTGTGAAGTCATCTCTCTCTAACTCACTAGTCCATTCTCTAGCTACCGCATTTAGCTAGTTTTGCAAAAGAAAAAGATGTAGAGAGAACAAAGTAAAACCAAAGTTTCCTCTCCATACTCACTGTCCCCCGCCCCCCGACCACTTAAAGCATGTGCTCAGGTGTAAGAAGCCATTCTCGTGGGGCCCTTGAACTTAGGAACCGATGATTTCAGGAAAGACGACGGAAGTCAGTTTCGGATTCTCACTCTTCTCCCACTCCATGCCGTAATTGCGTTTTCATTGTGCTTTACCTGTAAGTACCATCAATGGCTTCTTTTGCTCACCAACGGAAGCGAGGGAATAAATAGCGTTCTTAGACTCCTGAAAAGCCCTGAGGGCCCTCCTAAGTAGGTCAGCCATGCAGAGCCTTCAGTCGTCATTGCTGTTGTCAAGGAGCCCGTCTGCTTGAGCACCACTGATCCTGGATTCCGCCACAATTCTTCATTGGTAACTTTGGGGTGGGAGCAGACACAGGGCCAGTGTCTAAATGGTTTCTCGTGGAAGCTATGGGGTCGCTTAGAGCAGTTCAAGCAATGAACTCCCCTTGAAGTAGCTTCCCTCTAACATGATTTCTCTCACTTGTGTCTGGAAACATTGATTCCATGAGGGCAGAAAATGTACCATAGGTTGAGGGATCAAAAGTAGGTTTTCTACCCCAAACTAGAAATTTTTCTGTTGTTAGAGGCAAATAAAATGTCAGTTATTATTTATACACCCATCCTTCTTCCTCGGTCCACCCTATGCTAGGACATTGATTCTTAGGTTATCCCTAGAAGGCGTTGTCTTACATTCAAAGTCCTGAACTTGATGTCTGGATTGTCATCACCATTCTCAGGTATCCAGGAATGTGCATTTTCAACAAGTGACCCAGTTAGCCTGGAACTGTCAGTCAGTACGGCTTACCGGGAGGTGAAGACAATTAAGCCTGAATTTACCAGAAACTAGAGTCTAAAACAGTATGGATGAGTATTTGATTAGCAATGAGATCCTGGGAAGGCCAGACGGAGGAAAAACTGGGACGCTATAAAAAGATGACACTGAGCTGTCTGCTTTGCATCTTACCTGAGTAATTGCTCCGCTTCACAATCTCGCGGTGTCACTTCCCTAGGTCTTGATAAAACGCTGTGTCCCGAAGAGTCCTCCTAGAGGCTGAAAGGACAACAGCTCAAATCTCTCAATGTCAAACTTACAGAATGCAACTCTCCCAGAATTAATTCTTTCATGTTGCTTACACATGGACTCTAAGGGGGTCCAGCGCTGCGTCAGGCCTCAGTCCTAGTTGGGTACTCAGTGGTGGTTGCTCAATGATCCAGCTGTGGACATTATACTGTGAAGTGGGAGTGGAGTGGGTGCAGCGCAAAGACCATGCAGACCATGGCTGAAGTCAGAGCTATGTCTGTAGAGAGGGACAAGGCCAAAAAATGCAAAGACAACAGGGCTCATGTTTCCTACAGACTCCAGAGTGACCAGCTCTCTTGGTCCATCTTCTGTCTTCCTTTACCATTCTGATTTGTGATGGTTGATCTTCATGGTTCTTTGACTGAATACAGAATTATGTAGAAGACACACAGATCTCTAGGGATGTCTGCAGAGGCGTCCCTGAAGAGGTTTAACTAAGGAGAGAAGACCCACCCTGAACAGGGGTGGAACTATCCCATAGACTAGGGAAGGAGGTTGAATGAACAAAAAGGACAAAAAGGTAGAAATTCTCCTGAGTGCTGATGTTCTCCTTTCTGCTTCCTGATCTGCCCAAATGTAAACAAGTTCCCACCACAGCAGCTCCAAGTATCTCATGCTATCATGCTTCCCACCATCATGCGATCATGGTTTTCCCCCAGTTGAGAGCTGAGATAGATGACTCATTCCTTAAATTGATTCTCATTGGGTATTTGATCATAATGAAAGAAAAACCATTCATCTGCTTCACCTCTGCTTTAGACAAAATAGACTAGAGAATCCCATGACTGGAAAGTTGACCTGACTAGGCTGAGAATGTGATGGAGAGAAGGAGGCTTCATCTACTTCTCAACCCTTGCCCCAGCCACCAGAAGTCCCAAAGACACTTTGAGGCTAAGATTGGCTTGCAGAGAAATAGGCCCAGGGCAGGGCATTGAGTTCAGTCTAGAGGGTGATGTAGAGTAAATGAGGACCTGACTCTGGTCTTACTGAGTTCAAGTATACCCTCGGTCTTCTCTGAGTTTATGACTCAAAGGCCCATATTTCCAAACTCCTTTTGGGAAAAAAAAGAAAAAGAAAAAAACAGGTAACACCTACTCTGAGATGTGGCAGTGACCTATTCTGAACAGGTCAACAGATGTCTCACCAATCAATGAAGGGGCTCTGATCCTAATCTCTGTCCAAAGGTGCTGGCTAAGGTTTAAGTCTAGAATTGAATGACAATGTTTAATCTCAAAGGATGAGAAAAATAGTAAATAGAATTTGGGAATCTATATGAATGAGCAAAAATAAATACATGTGGCTATACTTTTTATTGCTGCCATACTGCTTATCCTGACCTGTTATAAGTTGAATCATAGGGTTCAGGCACACCAGTCTAGGACGGGGGCCTAGAAAGGCTCCACCTCTCCTCCACTAAGAGCAAACCCAAGGAAGATGGTGAATATGCCAGGAAATCGGGCAAGCTTTATGTTGAAACTCTAGACTATCTCACTGTATTCTTCTTAGTGCTTTTTAAACACATGAGAGGTGCAAGCCATGGAAACTCTGAGCACCACAGTTTCAAGATGGTTCCACCTCAATCTTCCCACTCCATAACACATGGCCATGATCTATCTGTATTCCTCAGAAGCCTAAGATATTTAATTTAAAAGTGCATTTGAAGTACCAGTTGTTCCATGAGGATTAAAATGGAACTGAAGAATTAGTTATCAACATAAAAACTCTTCCACTATAGGAATATCAAACTGGTATTCCAGAGTGGCATGTCTACAGGTCTGCATTAGTTTGTTATGTCTCCTGTGGATAGGTACCACAGATCACATGGTTTTCATGAAGAGAAATGTATTCTAGAGGTAGGGGTCCAAAATGAAGATGTTGTCAAGGCCATGGGACTCCCAAAGTATCCAGAAAGGGCATTTTCTGGCCCCATCCATCATTCAGTAGATATTTTTTGACAGCTTATCCCCAATCTCTGCCTCCATCTTCACAGCTTTATTCAACTCACATAGATTTGTCTCTCCTCACTTTATAAACCAAATTGCCTAAAAACTACTTTACTCCCTTCATCTCCTCTTTAATGATATCTACAAAGACTTATTTTTGTAAGATCACATTTAATGTACTCGGCCTTAGGACTTGAGCACATCTCTTCAGAAGACACAATTCAATGCCTAACAGGCTCCAAAGCCAAAGTGCCACCAGCAAATCCAGCCTTTAATTATACTCAATTTTTGTCGCTCTCCCTTTTCTCCCATCAACACCATCAGAATCACTATCAAGCTGTTTTTACACATTCTCGTCCTTATTGCTCCCATTGTTAGCATGTGCTAGACGTGAGCACAGCCAAATAAAACAGCAGTCTTGCAAGCCCCACAGCCTCCCTCCCCATTCTCCAGAATTGCTAATACTTTCCAGGTGAAATTCTGTTATCCATTTCCAACAGTCCCCAACTGTGATTAGAGGAAATGCACCATCCATATTGAGCAATCTCTCAGGACAAGGGTTGTGCCTTCATCTGAGACCTAGCATCAACCATATGACAGCTTAATAGTCAACTATTTGGCATAAATGGGAAAGTCTATTTAACTCTTTCTTTTTCTTTTTTCCATCTGCTAATTTGCATGGCTGGCTGGGAAAGTGAGCGGAACAGATTGTGAACAGCAGAGAGAGTCTCAGCCTGGCGGAACGTGTGTCCTTCTGTGTTAACTTGCCCTGAGCACCAGAGATGCACCTAGGGGCTGATCTGCATGGCAGATTTGTGGAGAGACAATACCCCATATCCATGGAGTGCTTCATTCAAGAACATTTCCAGTTCTTAAAGTGCCTACAATTCTTTCCACACTTTAATTCAAAAAACAAACAAACAACAACAACAACAAAACCCTCTCCTTGGAACCTATTTCCCTTTGTGTGCTATTTGATGAACTATCTGTAAAATTTTTTAACTTAATTTTTATTTTTTTATCGAGCATTAAAGTATTGGGTTTCACTGCACTTTCAAACGTTTTGTTTGGTGAATCATAAATCATCTTCCTCTCCTTTTCTGCCCCTATTCATCTTCCCCGCCCTTACTCCAGCCTTACCCCAGGAGGCTCCTTTCAAGCTTCAGGTCACATGAGTTCAATTGCCCTACCTCCACTCCCAAGACAACCTTTCCCCTCTTGTGATACCTGTTCTAATCCCATGACCTATATTCACTCTAAGACACATTCACGTATTTCTTCCCTAGGCCTGGGGTCATGGCTTGCTCATAAAAATGCCTTCTATCATAAAGACCTGAGTTCAGAACCCAAGTAAAAGCCATGCATGTCAGCATGCATCTGTAACCCCAGCACTGTGTAGGGGAGGAAGCAGAGACAGATGGCTCCCTAAAGCTCATCAGCTCATTGGCAGTATAGAACAGAAGAGCTCCAGGTTCACTAAGAGACTGTCTCAAATAATAAGATAAAGAACAACCCAGAAAGACAGGCAACATTGACTTCTGCCCTCCACACACATACATGACCTTGTATATACAACACACACAGAGACACACACACACTGACACAAACACAGACACATGGAGAGAGAATCCATATATGACAGAAAAGATTCAATAATTTTCTTTCTGAGTCTGTATTACCTTACTTAGCATAGCAGTTTGCAGATTCTTCCATTCTCCTACAAATTTCAGGATTTAATTTCTCTTTTAGCTGGATGAAATCCCATTGTGTATATATATCACATTTTCATCATCTACTCATCTGTTGATGGACATCTAGGCTAATTACATGTCCTGGCTATTATGTATGGTGGAGCAATAAACATAGATGAGCAAATACATGATAGAATGTAAAGTTCTTTGGGTATACACCCAGGAATGGCAAAGATAAGTCATATGGTCATTCTCTTTTAAATTTTCACTGGACTTTCTTAATGCATTATTATACTATATTTAACCTTTTATTGAGAATTTCACATATGTATACAATATGCTTTGATAAAAAAACTACCTCCATCCCTTCCCCTTCAATCTTTTTCTATTCACCATATCACTTTTCCTTCCAAAGATCATGTTCTTTCTCTTTTCTCTAAACCCTCTAGGTCCATTTATTGATGCCCGTATGTGCATTGGTGTGGGACCATATACTGGGGCATGAGTTTTCTTTCAGGGTTACATCCCTGAAGAAAGCTGACTTTCCCCCTCCTGGCAGCCATCCATTGCCAACAGCTTCTTAACTGTGGGTGGGGCTTCATAAACCACCTGACACTACCACTGCCTTTCATGCTGGGATTTTGACTGGTTTGGTCTTATGTAGGTCATGTGCTTGCAGTCACAGCAGCTCTGAGTTCATATGAGCAGTGACCCTGTCATGTCCACCAAATAACATTCTCTATAGTTGTCCACTACGCCTGACTCATATGATCTTCTCCCCTCCTCTTCCATGATGACCCCTGAACGTTGGAGGGAAGGGATACAATGCAGACACCCCAATTAGAGCTAAGCACATCACAGTCTCTTATTATTTAAATGTTGACCAGCTGTGGATCTCTGTATTGATCACCATTTATTTTAAAAAGAAGCTTCTCTGATGAGGGTTGAGAGATGTACTGATTTATAAGTATAAAGGTAAAGAATTTGGGGGAGTGGTTTAATACTACGTGAGTTTAGCAGAATAACACTATTGGGTTCTCCCCTAGAACCTAATATTTATTTAGTCATAGGTTTTTGGCCCAGTTAACAGTGCCAGGCATGAGTAGAGCAGTTTTAAATCTAGTAAGAAAGTGATCAGTCTTTTCTATAATGTCTGTGCCACTATTGGACCAATAGCTATATCTTATCAGACCAGCCAATACTATAGCTCACAGGACTCAAAAATGTGTAAGATTGCTGAATACAGTCTAACTATAATCTTTCAGTATTATCAAAGCTAGTCAATAGGGATGAAGTTCCTGGTCAGTATCAGCTTGATTTCTACATGTCCTGACTCAAGCACGTCATCCTCAGCAATAGGGTTTAAGTTCAAGAGGGTAACCAAGAGTAATGTCAATACCTGGGGGTGGGGGTTGTTATGGGATCTTACTGATCAATGACAACTCTACAAGTGTTACCCATGTCTGGCACTGGGATACTATTAAGACCGATTCATTTCATTTTTGAGTGCCGCTTGTATGCATGAGCACCACATGGGTCCAGGTACCCATAGAGGTCAAAAGCATCAGACCTTCTGGAACTGGAGTTAGAGACAGGTGTAAATCAATGTGCAGATACTGGGTACTGAACCCATGTACTCTGCAAAAGCAGAAAGTATTCTTAAGTGCTAAGCCATCTCTTCAGCTCCAGACACCAGGTTTTTATTTGAAACATCCACACTGATTTTATAATTGCTGTACCGATGTATACACAAGATCATTAGCTAAGGAGCCACTTTCCTACTGATTCTTAATGGACTCCAGCATTGCAGAGTGCTCCCCTTATGTGGGATCCTTGTGAAGAACTGGAGGCTTAGCATCAGGTCTCAGGCCATCTGCTGACTAGAACTCAGCTCTGATGCTTCGCTTTGGCAGTGTCTTCGCTTTGTCTGTTCAAAGATGGGAAAATGAGGTTAAAAATCAGAGCCCATTCTTGCTCAGTGCCCCAGCAGCTCGAGGGCCCAGATAAAATTCTTTAATGAGTGCCATTGAGTCTCGAAAATAATATTGAGAGTGGGGGATGTGTTGTAGCCTAAAATGCAAGCGAAGCAAAGCACGGTGCAGGCGAGAGCTTAGAATACGTGACTGCTCTGCACATACCAGCTATCAATGCTCCCGACAGTCTTAAAGACAGGAAAGTACCTGAGCTTTCCTTCTGCTTTATACAAGAAGAGAAAAAAAAAGACAAAAAGAGGGGGGAGGAGGAGTGCTGTCCTCTATCACACCACAGGTCCAGGTCCATCCTGGGTATCCAGTTCAGCCTCCTTCCTCTCCTTCTTTCTCTATTCTGAGCCTGTCTTCAACCCACCCACAGCCTATTCACCACAAGTGCTAACCCTGAGAGCCTACCATGGGATTCCTCAGCAACATTCTGTGCTAGTTTTCTTTTCCTTAATCCAACTCTTCCTTCAAGACCTGAATACAGTCAATGTGAGGACAGATGGCGTGGGGCCCTTTGCCCTGCCAATTTAGCAATCTTGGCAAGAGCCAGGTCCCTGAGTGCAGAGGGAGTGATTTTTTTGCCTGCATAGTTTAAAAATACTACAGTGTTTTTAACCTCAGGGAAAAATGTTTGGCAAACAACCCACAGCAGAATTTTTTTTTCTTGGGGATGATGTCACATCCCTAGCCAGATTTTTCTAAACAAGGCTCTGCCCGAGAAAGACGGTTAGCTCTGGTGCTTTTACCATGTAGCATTAAGAGACATTGCTGTGCCGAGAAGAGACTTGGGTTGAGATGCCTAGATCGGGCCTCTGTTTCAGCTCTTCTCCAGTTCGCTCAGGTTGTTCGCTCCACCACACTAGCCCTCTGTATTCTCATGAATGAAAAACAACAGGCTTCAACTCTGATCGGTTTCATTCAACAACTGCTCAGCGGTTTGTTGTAACAGCATCTGAGGTGGGTCAGGATACACAGTCACTAACCAGGACTTTATAATCAACTGCACACAAACTCAAAGATTGGGGACATCTCCTGATGTTCCCTTTGCTTAGCAATCTCTGCCTTCTGGACTAATCCATGGTTGGGTCCGTTTTTGAACCCAGAACTCAGTTCACATGCCACCTCTGCACAGATTCAAGCTCAAGCCATCTTAGGTAAACCCCCACTGCACGTGTCCTGACCAACCTCCTGCTTTACCCTGTTTCACTCTTTCATTGCACTGTGATGCATATTTTGTGTATTATGATACTGCATATGTATATGATGTATATTTTGGGTGCCACTGGCATTTCACAAGGTTCAACCATGGCCTGTCCCCATGCTGTGTAACAGGACTGAAGAACAGGACCGAAGTACCTGCTATTATCTTTCAGCCCTCACTCCAGACCTTGGAGTTAAATTAATCTGTCACTCAGGTTGTGAGAACATTGAACTTTTGAGTGTACTTCCTCAAATTCATAGCAGAGATAGAGTGCCCATCTAGAGTTGCTCAATATATATATATGAATCTATGTGAAGTGCCTAGAACAATTATTGCCTCAGCTGAAGTCTTGACACTAACCCATAAGGCCCTTCTGGAGAAGCTTGCTGTAAGCTCAACAGTGAGCTTGTAAACATAGTGGGAGACAAAGGTTTTAGAGAAGTTTTCTGCCATGCTTGCTTATCCTCTCTACCCCTGGCAGCTCCAAAGGACTTCAATATTGGTGCAAGACAACCACTCTAGAAAACATGTCTGAATTGTTTTGTGTATAAACTGCCCCACATGGGGCCTGCAAGCTCCTGCCCTGAGCTCTTACGTTCTCCTTATGGATTCTTCTAGCCGTAGGATGCCTGGCTATGGCAGCTGAGCCAGCAACCAGGAACACCTGAAGCTGTGTGGGGACATACAGTATCCCCAAGAAACAAGGCACGTTTAAATTTGAGCTTTTCTCCTAGTAACTACTTAACAGTCATAAAAAGTATCCAGTGGCATCCCAGAGCCAGCCGAAGATGAGCATGTCTGAAATCCAGCAGAGGGCAACACTTAAGCTGAACTCAAACCCAAATGTCCAGTTTGGAAGACACTACTGTGTTATGAAAGAGAGTATAGCTAATTGGGGTGGGCTCAGAGTTTACAATGCGCATCCTGGGAACACAGGATAGACGATAAGAGGCAAGTACAATGAGAGAGAGTCGAGCCCCTCTCTGACTTGCGCCCAGTGTCCAAATGCCTGAGGCGCCAGTAACGAGCAGATGCTAAACTGTAATAAATCAGGAAAGCTAGTCCTAATTAACCCAGGCTCCACACAGGATTTCTCGTATAATTTGTTTTAAAATATGTGGATTTCGATCCACTGCAGGAGACAGCACTCTCATTATTTATTTATTTATTTATTTATTTATTTATTTATTTATTTATTTATTAATAAAAGCAAGCCTGTCAAATAAGCACAACCCCTCTCCCCTGGTGGTGTAGAGGATTGTCTTGTGTTTGTGGGGTATGAGTGTGTGTGAGTTGCACCATGCAAGTGAGGCCCTTGACAGCGGCCGGAGACCAGCTGTCTGACAGGAGCCTGGACTTGGCAGGCAGCACCAGCTGCAAGCAGGAAACTGAAAACCAAGAGGTGTCAGGGTGTTTACTCAGAACTCTCTGTTTTGTTTAATACTTGAACTCATTTTATTCCCCCCCCCAAAAAAAAGAAAGAAAAGAAAGAAAGAACATTGAAAAACAAAACTAAGAGTAAACTCCATCAGGAAGAAAGTGGAAGGTTAGACAGGGTTCTGCATTTCTCTCCCTACCACAACACTGTGTTGCAGATAGAGGAACTGAATGCAGAATGAAGCTTGCACCTGCCCAGAGTGCACATGGGAAATCTGTTTCTAGAGATGCAGGGGCCAGAGAGACATTCTACAATCTACATCACAGTTCTAGACTTATTTCCCCTTCTTGTAATTCTGCAGAAATTTAAAAAATTAAAAACGATTTTTAAATATACATTAAAATGTCAGTTTTAATGGACACTGGACTCACAATAACAATTGAAGAGGAAAATGGAAAGCTGTCCTCTTTGGATGGATTCTAGGTAGTTGACACACACGTCTAACTACCTTTGAAGGTGAGCTTACAGTTCCATGCTTTACGGTGCTAAATTCATAACATCACACTCTGCCTTAAGAGATGAGATGGACAAGAGGTAGTTAAACTTAGTACTTGCCTGAGTTCATTCAGTGGGTGGGGCTGTGTAGAATTTGAACTAGCCAGTGAGTGTGATTCCAAAGCTACCCAACCTTGCACTTCAACCTCCCAACCAGCTAAAAAGGAGACTGTTCTCTCCCAGTTCCTGGAATAACACTCCTGTTTCTTAAAGGGTGTTGTGCTTTGCCTGAATTATCTAGAAAGACGTGAAAGTGTAACCAGATCCCTAGCTCAGGCGACAGCACAGTCACTCTCCTCCATCCCCCATGAAGCTCTGCTGGACCACACATCCTCAGATGCAGAGAGGGCCTATTATTTGTTCATCAGTTTTGAATGGTAGTCCCCATCTTTTCATGATTTCAAGAGACCCAGGGAAAACCAAAGAAACAGATGTTCAGTGTAAGCCAGGCACAGTTCTGGGATTCACAGTCACCAGTTTAGTCATTATAGGCATGCCTCCAACTGCATGCTATCATTCAGGCTTTTTGTTTTTAATTTTTTCATACATTATATCCTGACCACAATTTCCTTTTCCTCAACTCCTCCCACTTCTGTCCCCCACCTGCCCTTTCCCCCAAATCCATTCCTCCTCCTTTTCCTTCAAAAAAAGAGCTTTGATATGAGGGTTTGTCCCAGGCTTCTGATGGAAAACAAAAGGATTACACTCCTGTCAAAGCCAAGCACTCCTCATCAATACAGCTGGATATTCAGAATCTGCGCATCCAAACCCAACCTCTAGTGAGTTTACTTTAAATCTCCTTTGGTAACTTATAACTTGTGTACCTAATAGACTGTGTAGGTGGAGAGGAGCATGGGAATCGAGAGACAAGAATTCATGTGACAATTAGCACAAAATTAATCAACTGACAGCAAATAGAAGGAATTCGGGAGGAGTATCAAGATGTACAGCAGCAAAGAGAAAATGTGAGCTGTGGCCCTCAGCCAAATGAGTGTTGCCTGGTTTACCTGTTTCCATCCACCATCTCCCTGTTCCTTCTGTATTCCAGCAGTTTGCTGCTCTGCAGGCTCCTCAGGTGAGCTTGGTTATCCTACTGGCATTCAAGTATCCAACCCTTTGGCATCGAAGGCTTTTTCCTCACATCATCCTTCTTTCTCTGCCTTTCTTTCTTCTTTCTTCTCTCCCTTCATCCTCTCCTTCCTTCCATCCTTCATTTCCCTTGTTCCCCTCATCTAGTCTAGCAAATCCTCCCTCTTCGTGGAGACCTCAGCATTCCTCATCACCTCAAAGGAAGTAATGAACCCAAAGTGTGGGATACCTAGCCTGTTACACAAGTGAGAACTTCTGTTCTCCTGTCTCAGAAAAGCCACCAAGCTCAGCACTTTTCTTTATTTTAAAAAAGAAGACAAACTATCTTTTTTTCATTATACATAGCAATCCAAGTTCTCACTCCCTCCACATACCCTCCCACTCCACCCCTATCTAATCCTCCTAGAGGGTAAGGCACATTGCTCTGGGGAAGTTCCAAGGGCTGGGTTTGTGGATACATATTGTTTAAATATGGTTTGTCATGGAATATTTTGTTTTCTCCATAAATAGTGATTGAAAGCTTTGCTGGGTATAACAGTCTGGTCTTGCATCTGTGGTCTCTTAGTATCTGTAACCCATCTGCCCAGGACTTTCTGGCTTTCATGGTTTTCAATTGGGAAGTCAGGTATAATTCTGATAGGTCTGCCTTTATATGTTACTTGACCTTTTTCCTTTACAGCTCTTAATATTCTTTCTTTATTCTGTATGTTTTGCATTTTTATTATTATATGGAAAGGGAACTCTTTATTTTTTTTGATCCAGTCTATTTGGTGTTCTGTTTGCTTTTTGTACTTTCATAGGGTTATCTTTCTTTAAGCTGGAGTTCTTCTTCTACCCCTATTATTCTGGGTTTGGTCTTTTCATGGTGTCCCAGATTTTATGGATGTTTTGTGTTAAGAATTTGTTGGATTTAATGTTTTCTTTGACCAATGAGTTTATTTCCTCTATAGTAGCTTCATCCCCTGAGATTCTTTTTTTCTATCTCTTGTATTCTGTTGGTTATACTTGTCTCTGTAGTTTCTGTTCATTTACACATATTTTTCATATCCAAAATTCCCTCTGTTTGTGTTTTCTTTATTTCATCTATTTCAGTCTTCAACTCTTGAACTGTTTTCTTCACCTGTTTGATTTGTTTATTTTTTTTTCTTGGTTTTCTTGGAGGGATTTATTAATTTCTTCCATTTTTTTGTTTGTCTTTTCCTCCATTTCTTTAAGGGAGTTTTCAATTTCCTCTTTAAAGGTCTCTATCATTTTTCACAAAGTTATGTTTAAAGTCATTTTATTCTACCTCTTCTGGGTTAGGATGATCAAGTCTCCCTGCTGTGTGACCACTGGGTTGTGGTGTTACCATGTTGCTTTCTAGGTTGTTGGATGGATTCTTGCATTGCCACCTACCCATCTTTTCCCTCAAATGAGGCCAGCAATGTCTTTGCACCTTGATTCAATCTTTGCAGTGGCTGTCTTTGTTTGGGACTTTATCTTGATCTACTCTGTACTGTCAATGTCTACATTTCAGTAATCCTCTGAGGTCTCTTTAAGCCTGGTCTCTTGATCTTATCTCCTGGTTCACTCCCTTGGTCCTCCCTCTTGATCCTCTCAGTATTGTAGCAAACTCTTAGTCCCCTCAGTATTGGAGCAAGCTGTGTTTTAGAGTTCCACCAAGATTGCAGGATGATAGGCAAGTCTGGGGGTGGGGCGGGGCTAGTAACTTGGAGGATCAGGTGGATGGGTTTGGGTTTGGGGGAAGCCTACCTGCAGGAAGGTCTCCTGCTGGCTGGCTGAAAAGCCAAGGGAATTGGGGGAGGGGGCTGGGGTTTTGAACCACTGTGGAGATCCTAGAGAGTGAGGTGTCCCACCACTTGGCTGTTCCCTCACTTCTAAAATCCCCTCAGTATTGGAGCAAGCTGCGTTTCAGAGTTCCAGCGAGGTTGCAGGAGGATCAGCACTTCTTATTTACTACCTCTCTGGCCTACTGTCCCCATGAAGCAGCAATAGTTTTTCTTTTTGCCTCTGGGTCTCTACACCTAGCCCAAGCTAGCCCAACTCATTGTGCTGATTGAAATCAGTAGTTCTATGTTTGTAAAGTTTGTTCCTGAAAGTTATCTATGAGCAATAAAGAGCAGGTATGTCTTTAACCCAATTGTGGTTCAGCATCTACTAGTGTGCTTGGTTGATAACAATAGTTTTCTCTTTTATGAGGGTTTCATGTAACCAGGTGTAGCTCACACTCACATTGTGAAAATGATCTTGAACTTCTGATACTGCTTCCTATCCAACCCCTCAAAGTACTGCGCATACAGTCCTGATAATAAATATTTAATAGATAATGGATGAATTATTTTCCATTTAAATAAAAAAGCAATGAACATTACATATAGCTACTTTCTCACTCTTTCAAATGATCTTTAATTCTTCTTCAGTAGAACATGGAACTTTTATATTGGACTTGGCTTCTCAATGTCCTAAGAACTAAATATGAATATGAGCTTTTCCATTATAACTTACTTTTCAATGTCTGTGTCTTGAAAAAACGTCTCTATACTCATTCTGGGTGAAACAGACCAGGAGCCTTGCCTTGCCAATGAGACCTGAACAAACAGAATGAGAACACAGACTTAAAGACTTAAGAAAGGCATGTGTGTGTGGCTTCCTCTCTCTTGTACCCAGAGCCTCAAACCTCAGGATAATAATACACCTTGAAGGGCCTGCAGATTGATAAGGGGCAGTGTTGAGAACTCGGGGGGGGGGNCTGGGCTGATTTCCTTCGCTTTAACAAAGGCATGAATGTGATCATCTTTGGCCATCCAGGTACTCAACAACCATCAGTACAGGCCACACAAGTAGTTCCTCTTATGGTTGAAATGTCATTTCAAATTTCATATGTAGCAGTTCTAACCCCCAGGATATCAAAATGTGACCTATATAGAGAGAAGGTTTTCACAGACATAGATTTAAAATGAGGTCATAGTGTAAGTCCTAAACCAGATTGACTGGTTCCTTTAAGAAGGGGAAATTTGAACAGATGCGGAGAGGATGCTGTGTGAAAAGAAAGAGCCATCTACAAACTTAGAAGATGCCAGGTACACATTTCCCCCTCCAGGGGCCCAGGAAGAAACCAAGGATGCTGGCACCTTGATCTTGAGCTTTCAACTTCTGGAACTTGGAGACAATACATCTCTACTACTATTTAAAGCACTACTCTATGTAGGGGACTCTGGTTTGGGCAAACCCTAGCAGACCAAACTAACCAACTGACCTGGCCCAAATGACAGTGAACCCATGAAACAGACCTTGTTTTAAGGCCCGGATGTAATAAAGGCTCACTGATAAAGTGAATGAAATGTTTGTATCCTTTAAGGCTTCAGTTTTCACAATTGCAAAAAATGAAATATATAATATTCTCCTCATGTGGTTACTGAGTAGACTGATACCTCAGACTTCTTAGAGCAATGCTTGACTCATAATTAACATTCCATGAGTGCTTATTTTAAGGTTTCCTTCATTAAGTCAAAACCAGAGCTATCCCTTCCAAAAATAAATAAAAATAAACATCTTTGGATTTATTTTAAATAATTTAGGAATTTGATATAAAATTTAACATCAATAAAATCAATTTGAATAACAGTAAATCATCAAGGACCACCACAATGGCCACTCAAAAAGGTCAGCTTTAATGGACTAAGGTTAAGGCAGAAAGAAATGAAAATATATTGAGCCTCTAATATGTACTCCAAATGTACTACATGACTTTGCATTCTATTGCTCATCTTTACAACAATTCTAAAACCGTAGTTATGAGAATTACCTATGAAATAAATGGCAAGGGGATGGAGGTCCTGTGGCCAATCACAAACACAGCAAGAATAGGAGCCAACCACTTCTCTTCTGAGTCTCAGTAGTTTCTGAAGAATCCCTGAGGGGGTCCATGAGTATTGGGGGACTTAGGGAGTCATTGCAACACTCAGTCACAAGACAGTTCACATCTACTAGGCAAAGCTCACTTTTATGCTCCAAGTTGCTCAATGATCTGCTGTCACATGTTCTGATTCTTATGAAGGGCTGCACAAAGAATCTGCATGACTTACGGTCAACTTTGAGTGGTGAGACCTCAGCCTCCACACCTTCAAGGCTAGCACCACAACTCATAAAGAGGAAGTCTGGCCTGCTGCAAGGCCAGACTGCCCAGCTCTGTGGCTGCATTTCTCAGGAAACTAAAACTAATAGGTACATATAGAGAAGTCTCTGCTGAAGGACTCCTCTGAGCAGACGGAAAATTTTCAACCCCTGGCTTACATGTTACCTGATCCCTAAGTTCTCCAGGATGCGGCCGTGGACTCCCCTTCCAGGATCCAGCCATCTCAACGCTGAGCTCTTGACTGAATGCAGACTGAGCAGGTAAACTCAACAGGGCAGCCTTGTCTTAGCATATGTCTCGTGGTACTCACTGTCACAGTGGTCATTAGAAAGAGCTTTGCACAATTAGAGAAAAGGTTTTCCTGGCATGAATCTGGACCTTCCATATCCCATCAAATGAGCCAAATGGAACCAGCTCCTTCAGCTCCGCTCCTTCTTTCTACTAGGAAAGGATTTCAGATGTCTTTCTGTTAACAAATGAAAAACGAAGGGCTTTTCAGTCTATCCTGGAGCTTGTACCCCTGCCCCCAAACCTATGTTGCTAATGTCAGGAGACGGGTCTGTTACAGCTTTTATAGCCTCCATTAGAGCAACCCATAGAAAGACAGCCTCAGCATAGGGAGTCATTCAAAGGAGAAGTCAATTCCTTCAGCCCTAAGGATATATATATATATGTATGTATGTATGTATGTATGTATGTATGTATGTATGTATGTATGTATGTATGTATGTATGTATGTATGTATGTATGTATGTATGTATATGTATGTATGTATTTTCTGAGTTAATACAGTTTTCTTTTAGCTTTGTTGTGGAAGATGTAGACTTTAGGATAAGGCAGACACCAGACAGAGGAGCCTGTGTTAGATAAAGCAGGGATGAAATGCTTGCTCTCCAATGGTGCCTGGAGGCATCTCCTCCAGGTTTTACTCAGAAGGTAGTGACAGCAAACTACGGGGGAGGGGGGGGAATTAGAATTGCCATCAAAGGGCAAACACAGGTTTAAGAAGATAAATATGACTAGAATTTATTGATACTTTATGGTTTTTATTTTTTTAGATTTTATTTATTTATTATGTATACAACATTCTGCCTCCATGTATG
>LOEQ01003187.1:124431-148947 GCA_001685075.1 Bramus lutescens | reverse complement strand
GAAAGAAAGAAAGAAAGAAAGAAAGAAAGAAAGAAAGAAAGAAGAAAGAAAAACAATGTTGAATAATTAAAACCACCCCTAGTCCTTGCTTTTGTGGCAAGAGCAGTTGTTTGTGACTGTGAAACACGCAGGACATTATGTACCATATTCATGGTGTATGTATATGTCTCTAAGAAAAAATCTTTCTCTCCCCATCTGTTGATATGGTGGGCCTTTATTATCACTTTTGAACAAACCAAGCAATGGTTTTGGGGATTCCCAGTTATAGGGCTCAAGAGGATGTTCAGCAGGTAAATATGTTTACCATCAAACCTGAAGACCTGGGATCATCACTCAAGGTGAAATCAGAAAACTAACTGTCAACAGGGGCAGGCATATATACATATACTAACACATATACATAATATTTTTAATTATAAAGAACCCTTAGATGTAGATCACTAATATTTGCAAAGTATACATTTTAAATGTTACTGGTAGTGATCATCAGAATTTTGCTTTCCAAATGCCTGAACACAAGAAATGGTTTTCCACTGTGTTTTGATGCCCTGTGAGCTGAGTTCAGCATAAAGGTGAAATTTCAATGCCATTTGCTTGTGATTGGTCTATGTTCTTTGATGAATTTACTTTCAGATGAAGTTACGGCTAACTCCTGGTCCATGGCCGTCTCTGAGAGTATGAACTACTATGGACACCTTAGTGGCGGACATCTTTTCATCAGCCCTGAAAGCCAGAGGCTCACGTCCCCCAGTACTAGGACACTGGGTACTGATGGAGCTCAAGCCATTCACCACTCTGGCACTTTGACTTAAACAGCCACCTGTGATGCTCACATATGCCAAGTTGTTTCTGATTATAGAGTGTTTATTCCCAGAAGTCATCCTTATAGGAAACCGTGTTACTGCTCAGAAGTCACTAGGTGGGCACAGCATCAAAACTGCCATTGTAAGAGAGGGGTTCTGAGCCATTGATGGAATGATGCCCTGACAAGCACTGAGAGCCATCTGTCCCACAACTATGAGCAGATGCTTGGAGACCACGGGTGGTAAAGGTCCTCCTCACTCATAAACAAGGCCTGGATCACCTGATGAACCCATCTCTGAGCACTCCCCACAGAGCATCTCCCCATTCCCTCCTCCAGCCCTCTATTTCTGTCTCCAATTCCCACTCCACTACCCACCCACCTTTGGGGAAAGCAATGCCTGGATTCCAATCCAGACTCTGACTTCTCAGGAGTAAGATTTTATTGAGGCTTGTTATTTAACCTCTCGAGACCTGAATTTATCCTTTACACAATGAATTGTTGAGTCTACCTTTTGGTTTTGTGGTGAGAATCAAAATGTAATATTTAAAATGCATTCATTTCTGATGTTCAGTAATTATTAACACAGAGAGAATAATAATAATAATAGGTATTGCTGTTAGCTGATTTAGTTTATCTCTATATCAGTGCTTCTCAACCTATGGGTTGAGATCCCTTTGGGGGTCGAAAGACCCTTTCACAGGACTTACCTAAAACAATTGGAAAACACATATATTTACATTACAATTCATAACAGTAGTAAAATTACAGTTATGCTGCAGCAATGAAAATAATTTTATGATTGGTCGCCACAAGATGAGGAACTGTATTTGGGGCCACAGCATTAGGAAGGCTGAGAACCACTGCTCCAGACAATCCTTTGTTTCTCTTGTTCAGAATTTTGACCTAAAGAAGTTCTATAGATTTCAGTGGAGCCCAAGCCTCTGCAGGGCACTATTTTAAGGTGATTTCTATAAAAAGCTAATCTCATCACATTCATACTTATTTTTATCATTCATCTGTCAAAGATGTGGTGGTGTCTGAAAATTCCTTAGATGTACTGACCCTCTTGAAAATTTTTAGACTAGGTGTACAGCATATGATTTCCTTTAGAATGTTTTCCTTGCCTACTTCAAGGAACATCAAAATCCTTGCTTCACTGATTCAAAGATGCTAGTCAATAATTATCGTTCACTATCCTTCCGCAACAATCTAAAGACTACTCACAGTGCTGGGGTGGTGGCTCAGTAGCCAAGAATACTTGCTGTGAAGGCATAAGAGCCTAAATTTGTATCCCTGTGTAAAAAAAGAAAACAGCTGAATGTGGGTCTGAACCCTGGCACTGTGGAGTTAAGAGATAGAAAAATCAATGGGGCTTGTGGGCTGACAGCATAGCTCCAGGTTCAGTGAAGACTCTGTCTCCTGTGAATGAAAGGGAGTGAGATAGAGCAAGATATTCAGTCTCTTCCTCTGGCATCTGCATACATACAAGCTCATATTCCAGAGAGAGCAAGACAGGGATTACTCTAAGTTCCTGGCTCTTACTTGGTTTTCAGAATAACCCTGCTCGCCAAAAAGGGCAAGTGCTTGTGTCAGTTTTCATGTTAGGGAAACTGAGACCTAAGTTGTAAAATTCGGCATCCCTCGGCTCAGAGATTTCCCTACATCTTGTTAGGTGGGTGAACCTGAGTAAAAGAAGGGGTAGAAAAATAAGT
This sequence comes from Bramus lutescens, assembly GCA_001685075.1. Taxonomy (NCBI): domain Eukaryota; kingdom Metazoa; phylum Chordata; class Mammalia; order Rodentia; family Cricetidae; genus Bramus; species Bramus lutescens. Next base: position 146,430 of record LOEQ01003187.1, on the reverse strand, counting down.
TAATCATGCTCCAGGAAGTTGAATTCCAAAGCTGGGTTTCAAATGTGCTTCAAGTCACAGATGAAGGGCTGAGCTCATCCTTACCCACACTGTGCAGTTTGTATACACGGCAGATATGGTTCCAGAGGGCTCACTGAAAAGGAAAATGACGGAATCGCTCAGGATTGCAAAATCTGGGTCATTTGGATTGCTGCCATACAATGGAATCTTACTTAAATCAAATGTCTTATACGCATTTCTGGTATGCAGCAAATGGCACCGTTATTGTCATCTATTATTATCATAAGCTGCATCATTCCTAGTCCATTACTGATCAGAGTACCTGCACTTTTGTGCTGCTTTAGATTTTAAGCTTTATGCAAACGTCGTTCAGCTATTTCTTGTGACGCAATGATGCAGAAGAACAACTAGCAGACAGCAGGTGCTTAATAAATGACTTTGAAACATGGCAGGCTGCTCACCTTTGATGGTTAGCTATCACTGAGGGAGACAGCTCCTTCCCAAGCCCTGGCTGAAAATTACGGGGTACGAACAGTAATCCTTGCACCTTCGTTTCTTTTCTTTCCAAAAACTATGCCTTCAGAATCACCAAATGAACTGATTAATTGATTAATTAGTAGGACAATAAGTCACAGATGGAGACATTCCCAGTTACTGGAGACTAACCCTTTCAACTCCAGTTGGTAGGATTCTAGCATTGTTTATAAAAGCCAAATGAAAATGGGGTGAGATAGCATAAATCTTCAAACAAAAATAAGTGACTGTTTCATTAAGATGGAGGTAGACTGTATCAAGTATACTATGCAATAATCTATGAGGAAAATTAAAATGATAGGTATATGACTGATAGTTGATTGGTTGATAGATAATAGAGATAGATAGGAGACAAATACGCAGATGATAGATAGCAAATATATGATAAGACAGACAGATGATAGAAAGTTATTGATAGATGATAGATAGATAGATAATAAAGAAAGAAATTGATTGATAGATGATTCATAGGTATATAGACAGACAATATATAAAAATAGATACATAGATAAGTAGATAGATAAATAGATGATAAATAGATAACTAATAATAAATGTATAGCTCAATAAAAACATTAGTCTTTAGCAGTAAGCTACACACACACAACACACACATTCATACACCCATACACACAACACTCACACACAAAACACACACAATATACACACACACACACACCACAGAACATATACTAAACAAGTAACAGAGGGTAGTTCTTATGTAAAAAAGATAATAGGTAAATATATGATAGATAGATAACGATAGATAGATAGACAGACAGGTAGATGAGAGAGATGGTAGGAGATAGATAGATGTTTTGTATGCTTGCTACAGCTTGGTTCTCCTGAACAATAAAATAACTTAAATAACATAATCAAACAGAAGTTTTATGAGAATAGGGTAGAAAGAAAAACTGAAAAGAAGGAATGACAGAAAAAAGAATCATAATGCAGATTAAGAGAATGAGGAGACAACAAAGGGGTGTGTCTACTGTACAAAAAGCAGAAGTGACCACTGCCGTAGGGATCGTTCTACTGAATCAGACCGCAGAAAAGAAAATGGAAACGGCTTTGGAAATCAAGATGCCCCAAGAGTGATAAATTCCAAACCAACGGTAGATCGTGTCACTGTGTGAGAGGCCTTCTCAAAATCTTTCTCAAAGAACAAATAGATGCCCTCCTGTGCTCCCTTGAGATGCTTGAGGGAAGTGTTATGAAGACAGTTGCAAAATCATTTTTAAAAATATTCTAGAGTTTAATGGCTGAAAAACTATAAAAAAGAGAATTCTCCTTGATTTCTCAAAACAATCCATAATAATAATCCATTTGACTTTTAATACCGCCACTTATTGGAAATTCAATCAAATGAAACATTATATTTAATTAATTTTAACTGATTGCCCTGGCCAGGGTTGGAATTAGAAACCCAATCAGCAATCATTCTGACTCTAAATATGAGCATCTCTAAATTGTGACTTCTTAATTTTTAATATGAAAATAGAAGAAAATTACACAGAATTCTGAATTGTGGGCAAATTATTAAGTGTCTGCATCTGAGAAATCACAGTTTCAGTATGTTTACTTGAAATTGCGTGTATGGGTCTCTCCATCTCCTTACTTCTTTTCTCTCTATCCCCACTCACTCAGTCCTTCTCTCCTCTCTTACTTCAAATATAAATGTCCTGTTTCTCCCTCAACTCCATCTTCCTGTGCTGGCTATGACTGCGGAGAGGTGCCAGACGGCTCTCCTAGGTATTGTACACAGACCTTATGCTTCAGCCTTGATCCAGTTTGGGATATACAGCTTCCCAGCTGATGCTCACATTGTCTCAGAAACTTGGGGTTTGCTGTTGGCTATTTCCTATATCTGATCATTGTCATTAAAATGATGTTTCTTAAACTTTCAGAGAAGCAGAGTTCGTATTTTTATAAGCTTTATCTTCTGGGAATAAATGAAAAATATTTGAAAGCAAAAAAATATGTAGTGTGAAGCATGTTTCCCTTCATGAAATATTAATTTTTACCAGGGAAAGTATAGGAGAACTATCTGTGATAAAATGCATCTCTCTAGCTGCTTGGCAGCACTGGCACATTCCCAGAGGACAGCAAGAGTTCTCAAGGATGGCAAGGAAATGCAGTTTTGTTGGGCTACATATTTTCAGTTGTTTAAATTGCTCATGATACCATAAGGGTATTAATTATTTCTGGATTAAGACCCACATCAAAACACCATCTATTTATACACAAAATCTTTGCATCCTAACCCATTCTCTGAAACACCAGGAAAGCTTCAAATTCAGAAGCAGACATTTCCATGTTAATACCCAGCTCTATAACATACCCTGGAAATCTTACTCATACTTTTAGTATAGAACCAGGTTTATATCCATCAAATTTCTTGTGTTTCTAAAATGGCTTTCAGCCCATAAACTGACTATGTAATGAGATAATGAAATATAATCACAAGGACCATCATATCCCAAACTGTAAGATTAGCTGGCCTAAATGATCACAGAGTCAGGCTTCCCTTGGCTCTCAGAAGTGAGTCCTCTGAGCATCTCTTTGCCATGACCTTTATTCTGCCTTGAGGACAAGGAAGTGACTGGCCCCTTTCTTTAAATCCCTTTTTCTCACATAATCTTGCTTCCATTTTCATACATGCATATGTGTAATATATTATATACATATATACGTATATGTAATGCATGGTTAGCTGAGTCACCTGGAAAGTGGGAACCTCAGCTGAGGCAATGTCTCCATCAAATTGGCCGCTAGACAATGTCTGTAGGGCATTTTCTTGATTGATAATTGATGTGAGAGGGTCTGAACCTCTAGACAGGTGGGCCTGCGTGGTATATAAAAAGCAAGCTGAGCAAGCCATACATATCAAGCCTCCTCCAGGGCCTCTGCTTCACTCAGTTCCTACCTCCGGCTCCCTGCCTTGAGTTCTTGCCTTGACTTCTCTCAGTGATAAACCATAACCTGTAAACCAATAAACCTTTTTCTCCCCAAGTTTGTTTTGAGCCAGGCTTTCTCACAGCAACAGAAAGGCAAAGTAGGGCAATATATTATTTTGTTCAACGCTGTTGCTTTTGCTCAGAAGTACATGGGCTATTTGGAGTCTTCTGTGCTTTTGTATAAATTTCAGAATTGTTTTACCATTTCTCTGAATATAATTGGAACAGTGGTAGAGATTGCAGGGAATCTGTGGATCATATTTGGGAATATGGTCATTTCCACAATATTAATTCTGACCTATGAGCACGGGTTCTTTTAGTGTCTTCAGTTTCCTTCTTTGGTGTTTTGAAATCTTTATCAAAAGGACTTTCACTTCTTTGGTTAGGTTTATTTCTAAGCAATTTTTAAGTTATTATAAATGACACTGTTTTCCTGGTTCCTTCCTCAAACGTGTTTGTACTGGTGTATAGGAAATCTACTAGATTTTATGTTGGCTTGTAAACTGTTTTTCAGTTCTGAGTTTTCCAGTGGAGTCTTCAGGTGTCATAAGAACAGGAGGTAAATAAAAAAAAATATTAAAAAGTAAAAACAAATTAATAAAAAATAAAATAATAAAAAAACAGGAGGATGTAACCGTCATAATTCCAGTTCTTCCTTTCCTATTTTGATTTTTGTTTTTTGTTTGTTTTCCTATCTTACTGCTGTGCTAAAATTTCAAGTTCTGTGTAAGAGTGGAAAGAGCAGCCACTTTGTTCTAAGTCCTTGCTGTAGATGTCAGAAACATGTACTGGAGGAAAGGAAGCTAAAGGAACTCTACTCCTGAAAATGTGAAAATGAAACCATAGATTTCTAATCCAAAGCAAAGGGTGGTCTGATTCTGACTCCTCTGTACAGGCTTTAGACTTTCAGACACGTCCCACCTACCAGTCCTCAGGGCCATGTGTGGCTAGGAATGTGTCCCAAGCAAAATCACAACTTCAAACATTTTGGATATGTGTGGCTTTGTTTTCTATCTTTTTTTTTCTTTTTATTAGTTCTTTGAAAGTTTCATACAATGTATTTTGATCATATTCCCTCTCCATGTTTCTTCTAAATCCACTCCCCTTCACTACCCACTTAACTTGGTGTCCTCATTTAAAAACAAAAAACCCACCTACTCTAATTTGTGCTGCTCATATACTCCTGGGTGTGTGGCCATCCACTCAAGCGTGATCCACCTACTTATTAGAATATCTGGGGAAGTCCACAGTCATGTCATCTGAGCATCCAGCGCTCAGCTAAAGTATCTGGGGCATTTAGACAACCGTCATGCATAGACTACTGCTCAGAACAACCCAAGTATACTTTGCAGGGAAGCTTACATTTTACAGCCCAGGTAGATCCAAAGGGCTGGCAAAGGACCTGGGATTGTGGAGCCAGTGTCTATGAGCTAGGGTGTACACTCCACATTTCTGGAGACTCAAACCTGAAAGCAATAAAAGGCATTTGATTTGTCTTCAGGTTCAAGTTCTTGGTGTTTTGCATATCTGTTAGTGTTTAGCTTTGCCCCCATTCCACCATGTTTTTGTTTATTTTATGTGAGTCCTCTTGTTTTTTATTGTTTGTTTTGGTGTTGTCTTCACTTGAATCTGTGCTCAGTAGCAACTCTGATGTTTTGATGCTAGACCCAGTGTGAGCTGCAAGAGAAAGCATTTGTATACTTCACAGATGTCTCCCATCATCTTCACAAACACCCTAAGCAGTCACTGGTGTACTGCCCCATGATACAGAAAAGTAAAGGCTCTACACAAGCCAAGAGCCTCCCAAAAGCATAGCCAAAGCGTCAGGATCAAATGAGTTTCAAATACCAGGTATGCACATGCCTTGCAAAACCAGTTAACACATATGAATGTCAGTTTGTCTTTGTATCAACTAAAGATGATTATACAAACTTAGTGGTCACTGTGACATAGGATGTGAACAGCATCAGTTTGTTCAGTTTTCTTTGCAAAACTACGTGTCTTTTCTACTCTGTTTTATCTTCGTAAAACTGGCAGATGTGCAATTCTAACTGAATTACCACATCCTTTACAAAAAGGAAATCAGATACGAGTATTGTGTTCTCAGAAGATCTCAGGACAATCTGGGTGGTGCTGAGAGCTGTGGCCTTGTAGTGAGTACTCTCCTCCCTACCAAGGCCCTGCGGCTTGGCTGACTTGTGCTCAGCTGACTTGCTCAGACCTGAAATTTTACTTTTTTGCAGTGCCAAAGGAGCTTGGCTCATTTAAAAATAAACACTTTAAAACACTCTTTTGTACAATATACAGCTCACATCTCTCAAAAATCACTAATAGAACGACGTGAAGTTTCCCTAATATTTAAAAATGAGACAGATCAAACAAATTACAGAGGTTTACATGTAAGCAACAAAGATTCCCTTCAGCCTCCCTGCTGTCCCCTGTGATAGCTATTTCACAGAGACCGCTGCAATTTAGTTCTGCAAGAAGCTCCGCTGGAGAAGACAATAAAATGCAAGAAATATAATAATGTACCTCTAACATTTTAAAGCCGTTGTTGTCATCGAGTTTGGATGGATTATAGTTTTTAAGGGAACTGCTTTGTGGCATCTTTGAGCTAAAAAGAGACTTGTTTGGCCCAATTGCTTCCTCCAGATGAAGAAAATGAGACCAAGCAAGCCCTAGCGCTTTGTGCAGAGCGACACCGCAGAGGGCAGAAGCAGGACCGGTCAACTTCCCACCTTATTGATGTGAGGAAGCCTTGGAAAGAGCTGGCCTATGCCTCAGAGTTGTGAACCCAAGACCTGGCTAAGAGCCAGACATGCAGGGAGGCCTCTGCAGGGAGCTTGATTCCACTTCAGTACCATCAGATATATACGAAAGAGCAAAGTGACTGTATAAGAAAGTCCTTATGCTTCAGGGCAGACCATTTTTCCTATCTAACTGCAATCGTATAATTTACATTCATTAGGTATTATTATCTTAAAATTGATGTGAATAAGCCTACATACTGAAATATGACATGAATGATGTTGGTGTAGCTTGCTAGCCTTGTTCCATCAATACTGGTACATCCATACTTCATTGTATTTTATAGTTTATAAGACAATGTCATGTATATTACTTTAACATCTAACTCCATAGTGTAAAACAATATTGATGCCACCATTTCCAAGTGGCAAGAGACTAAGTCCTCCAACCAAAGGTGTCTAGATGGCCACAGCTCTTACTATTTCCTCGGCCTGGGACTTACAAATCGTTCGTGGCTCACTGATAGGGTTTTAATCTTCTTCTCCACCACCCTGGAGGAGATGACTTCTAGAAGGAACCATGAATGAGACACACCGCCTTGTTCAGAGAGCCACAAGAGAGCAGAAGCCTAATGACAGCTCTTTTCCTTGTAGTCAGTGGCAGACCCGAGGCCTCAGAGGACAGGTGTGGCCTGAAGCAATACAGAGGGTGTCAGAGGACCTGAGTTCAGTTCAAGCTCCTCCGTAACTTTTCTTCAGTGGTTGCTCCAAGATTGCATAGGTCAAATATGAATCCCACCTTTGGAGATGAGCTGTCCTCGCCATTCATAATGAGTGATGTCCTAAGCTCTCCATGCAGTGTCAAAATGACCTCTGTGGTAGCCCACCCATCTAGATAAAGCCCCTATGGCATGTCATGAAGTCCAAGGCCTGTGTACCTTGGCCTGGAGAATACATTTTTATCTCTGAGCCTGGAAGAACCAGACTTCTTTGGCAAGACTGGCTCTAGTTCAAGCTTCAGCTACCGTGTGAAGAGCCATCCCCTTCCTTATGATACAGTTGAGGCCTGTTGTGCTCGGGTGTGTCTATGTTTACAATACACTTTTAACTGCCTTCTGCATACAAGGGTGAAGAAACTTCCCCAGCTTTAGAAGCCTCTTTCAGGCATGGGTTAGACACTGAATGCAGTATTTACACAAAGCCTTCAGTTCATGGTGGTTGGATACGAGGAGTGTGAACAGATAGGTAGACACACAGAAGAGTCAACTGACGTATATGAGACTTGTTATGTGCAATATGATGACACATTTGGAACCAGAATTTCTGAAGTGGGCCCCTACCGCAATAGTTGTGCATGAGCACATAATTCAACCTCTGTGAGCTTCGTTTCCAAGCTGCGGAATCCAGCTTCTGGCCTGCCCCGCTTATCTGGAGCCCTGGTGGTGTGATGGGAGTGAATCTTACCAATAGGTCCTCACTCCTGGGTTCTTCCTGACACTAGCCAGTGGGTGATAACAGCAGATGGTCCACGGTAGGAGGATTGCGGGATGGCCATTTCCATCCTATCTTCCGCGGCTCCCTTGGGAAGCTGCCTCAGTTGAAAGCATCAGTTAATCTTCCATTCAGTCTCTGAACCCAGTCACCACCCCCTCCCTTCAGTGTTCCAGGTGCAATGACAGCACCCCCTTTCTAGCACTCCCAGGAACCCCATGATCTTTTGTGTCCTACCTGCCCACAACTTCCAAAGGATCACAATTCACTCTTCTCAAATTATCTAATATGAGAACTCTGTTTCTGGATGGATCTCCTGGAAGTACGGTGAAATATCCGCTATAATTCTCAGAGTCTTTGAACAAATTAAACATGGTCATTGATGTAAAGCGCTTACTGTATGCGCAGGCTCCCCGCTGCTAATTTATATGGTAAATGGAACTAATGACCCCTCCTCTGTGGGTGAACACTGGGCTCAAATAAAATGTGGCGGCTGATGTAATGTGGTATATAAATGAAACTTCCAGTAAATATTTTATGGAAAAGTCACAGGGAAATGAAAAGCATCTTTTCTCCAGCCTGCTTCAGCAAGCCTGTGGACTCCTTGGAGCAGAGCCAATGGAGCCTGCGCGGACGCTTCCTAGGTGCCCAGGGGAAGCGGACAATTGCACGCCAGGGAAAACCAGGCTCCGTGCGTGTTTGCTCAGCTCCCCAGGGCAGATGGGATGAATGCTGACAGAAGGAGGACAGCATGTCGGGGGAGAGGGGCGTCCCCTCCCCCACCCTGTGCCAGAAATAAACCAGTGTTTGACCTACATTGATTTGCTTCCTCTCGACCAGCACCTGCAACAAATCCTACTAAGAATCAGGGGTAGCATGCTCATCAGAACGAAACATGATGCATAAGGTCCAATAACAGTAACAAGCTTGTTTTTGTCTTCGCAGGCTGAGTTGAAGACCCCTCTCATTTGCCAGATGCCAAGGACAATGAATAACCAGTAAGTACCAGACAGCACTTTGAACTCCAGCTCCTGTTTCTAAAGCAGTGGTTCTCAGTCTTCCTCATGTTGCGACCCTTTAATACAGTTCCTCATGTTGTGGTGACACCCCCCCCCACCGTAAAATTATTTCATTCCTAATTCCTAACTGTAATTTTGCTACTGTTATGAATCATCATGTGAATATCTGATAAGCAGGATATCTGATATGCAACCCCAAAAGGGTCTGGAACCGCAGACTGAGAACTGCTATTCTAGAGGAAACAGGAACCACAATAGTGCCACCACGCCCCAGTCGGAAGGGGATTTCCTGAGAGACAGGGTTTGCTGTGTGTGCTTGGGTGTCCAGCAGTAGAATTTTTGTGCACAGGCCACTTGTTCTGACCCAGCATGGGTGTGCAGCTAGAACAAGACTGAGAAGTCCAGGACTGAGACACTGGACACTCACACAGAAATACCAAGAGTCACCTGTGGCCACTTACAATGGTACAAAGAAGAGCCTGGTGCCTCCCATAGGATAAAACCTTGAGCCCAGCTTTCTCTGTGCACAAAGTCGGAATAAGTGATGTGATTGCCTTAGGATAACCAAACGTGTATAGAAAAACTCAATCATGGATCATGCCTGTAAATATAGGGGAAAAAACAGGAGTAGTTAAGGAATATTTATAATGCAAAAATCACACTTTCAATGAGAGAAAATTGATGTGCTCTGATAATTGATTTGGCCCATCATTTGGGTTGAACTAAGAGATGCAAAGGCATTAGTGAAGCCTGCCTTTGGCCATGTCTGTGATGCAGTCTCTAGAGGCAGCTAGATCCTGAGGGCTCTGACCTAATGAATCCATTAATCCCTGGATAATTCCATAAATTGGGAGGTGGGGGCTAGTCAGAGGAAGCGGGTCCCTGCAGGAGTATCTCTGGGAGCTATGTCTGTACTGGCCTCTTCCTACATTTCCTCCCTCTATTTCCAAACTGCCATAGTGTGGATTCTGATGTGCCATGCCTCATCCACCCTCATGATCTGGCATAAGTGAAATCATGATGAGAGTGAATTCTTCCTCTCTTTAATGGTTTCCATCAAATACATTGCCACAGTGATGTACAAAGTGATGAATACAGGTGCTAACTCCCAAGTCTGTTTACTTAAGTATTTATTGACCTTATCTACTCTTTGACTTGGTTATACGTTGCTCTGGTACAAACTGAGAAGGGGGTTATTGGCACCAGAGAGAATGTGCTGAAGTTGGCTGTGTGTCTGTCAAGTCCTTGCTCCGTCACTTCACAGCTGTGTGATCTTAACTCTGTGGATGGCCACGAAACTACAGAGCCTCTGCAAAGAGGATACGACTTAGAAGGGGAAGAACATTTTGGTTCTTAGTGGCTCTGAGTGCCTAGAAGAGCCCTTGGGTGGCACACAGAAACAGAAAACTGTTCTATTTGGCAAATGGGGCCTGGGTTAGAGTGGGAACAGCTATAAACCAAGGGAAAAGCTCTTGCAACTTGAGCACCCACAGACTTCCATGGGGATCAGCAGTGGGCAGCCTAGCCTCTGGCCCACAGGATGGGAAAACTGTCTCTCAATCCTGGACTCTTGCTCTCACAGCAGAGGAAAGAGCAAGGACTCTGTTTCTCCCCATCTGTTTTGACTCAGGGCCTTTTACCTACTTTCCTTCCTTCCTTCCTTCCTTCCTTCCTTCCTTCCTTCCTTCCTTCCTTCCTTCCTTCCTTTCTTTCTTTCTTCCTTTCTCTATATCTTACTTTCCTGCTGTCTTCTTGACTGACTGGTGACTGTCTGGCTTCTGGCCCTGGTCATATCCCAATCTTTCTCCCTTGTTCTCTCTCTCTCTCCTCCCCCTCAATTTCTCCTCCCACTTATTCTCTCTGCCTGCCAGCACCTCCTATCCCTCTCCTTCCAAGCTACTGGCTGTTCAGCTTTTTATTTGACCAATCAGGTGCCTTAGGCAGGCAAGGTGAAACAGCATCATATTCTTCCATATTAAATACACATCCTTATATGGTTAAACAAATGCAGCATAAACAAATGTAACACATCTTTACATAGTTAAATATTCCATAACAGAGAGGAGAGAGTTCGGCCCTCTCAAGTAGTATTTGGGCAGTCTGGTTTTGGTTGGATGCCTATCACTTGGCAAGGACTTTTTTTTTCTTTTTCTTTTATTTTTTTCTTTTTTGAGACAAGGTTTCTCTGTGTAGCTTTGTCTGTCCTGAAACTCTCTCTGTAGACTAGGCAGGGCTAGAACTCACAGAGACCCACCCACCTCTGCCTCCCAAGTGCTGGGGGCAATGGCTTTTTAAAATACTTTCTAAAGTGTATCTTAATGATTTTTTCTTTAAGTACCCTGGATATAAAGCTGACTATTGCTCCATGGGAGGATATGTTCACCACATTACATACACTGGCTTTCTCCTCTGAAGATGAGTGAATCTGAAACCACTCACTTACCCATTTGCCTGTCCTATACCTCAGCAGTAGGAACCTGCTTTGCCAAGTTCCCAGAACTCAAGGATATGTGTCTTCACCAATACAAACTTGTCTTCTGTCTGTCGTCTTCAGGACACTCAGATCAGCTAATCCATACAGAATTGCTGTAGGCCAGTTCTGAGACAGAAAGAGAACACTAAAAGAACAACACACACACACACACACACACATGAGAAACGTATAAACAAAATGAAATCTCATCTGTCTGTGCTCTGTGCTGTTCTTGCCACCTGGGGTTTCCTGACCAACTGTTCAGGGTTTCCTGACTAGTGTTTCCTGATGGGTAGTACTCTGTCATTCCAACCACAGACTGTGTCAGCACTGTCATCATCCTGGAGTCTAGAAGAAATATGGAATCCCAGGTGCCAGGCCAAGCATCCTGAATGAGAATTTGAGCTTTTACAGACTCCAGAAAGGCTGTGCTAGTCCACAGTTCCCAGCCCCGTTTCCTTCTGGCACCCTGGAGAAGTGATTGTAGCTGTCACCAAGGTATAACCAGAGGAAGCAGCCACACACACTGCCGTTTAAAAGTACAGAGCCCTGTGTCCCACACAAAGGACTGTGCGGTGCTGGTCTGTGACTCCCCAGCCCCCCACCCTGGGGGAAGCCCCTTCCTTAATCAGTAACCTAGTTAACTCCAGGTGGCAGATTCTAAACCTAAGGGACATTAGAATCATGAGACAAACTCCAGAAAATAATCTCCACGTCCTCTCTTCCAGCCAAAGAAACCAGATGACCCATGTGTGTTTGGATTCATGATTCCTCAACCTAAAATTCTTTACCAATCTGTAAACTGAAATTCTAAATGACCTTTGTGGCTGGGACCTAATTCCTGATGCTGTGTTGGGTTGCTACAAGGCAATCCCTCAGTTGGGTGATTCATAAACAGCAGAAATGATGCTGTTCATCGTTCTGCACTCTAGGAAGCCCAGTCAAGGTGCAGGCAATGTTGATCTCCAGTAAGGAGCTGCTTCCTGTCTCATAGCGGCATCTCTTTTCAGTGTTCTTACATGGAAGGAAGGACAGAAAGAGTGTTCTGGGGTCTCTCTGGTGGAGGCACAAGTGCTACTTGGGAGCTCTGCAACTGTGACTTGAGCACTTCCCTAAAGTTCCATCCTCTATCACCATCACCTTGATGGTTAGGTTTTTAACCTATGAATTTGTAGGAACACAACAGTTAAATCACTATCGGAGTTCTCATTAGACACTTTGATAGTGAATGAATGAATGAATGAATGAATGAATGAATNTGAATGAATGAATGAATGAATGAATGAATGAATACAAATGGATGGGTGAAAGAGAAGTTAGGCACTATTCTCACACACAGGTAACTATGTTTACCTTCCCACGTATTTCACAGGTATACACACTCATACATTTCACACAGGTGTAGATAGATGCCACACAGGTATCTTCCACATCTTTCTATATAATTCCAGGAGTCTATTAAAACATTCACACACTGTGCTTTATGTCAGGCACTGAGCTAGGCACATCACTTACAAAGATCAAGGTTAGCACTCATCTTCCAAGAGCATTCTCCTAGTGTTGAATATATCAGTGTGGCATTATCGAAAGGATGATGGGGAAAAATTCTGCAAGAACTCAGAAAGTCCAGACTCCATGATTCTAAGGGGCTTCTGCAGTTAGCAAGGTGGTTTGTGTTAACTTTCTGTGCACCACCCTGATGGCTTTTCCTGGAAATCCATTCTATTACCTGAAGCCTCGTTCCCTGCAGCATAGCAGTGCTTTCAGAGGGGAATACATAGGCTTGCTTCCTACCCTGCGATAAATACAGAAAAGCTTGGAAAAGGAGACTTATGGTTGGTTTCTAGTGTCCCTCCATCCTGCGGACAGGTCTCAGAACCCTGATGCTGTGACTCCCCGTATCTTGGAAGAGACGAAGTCACTTGAATGCTTCCTTCTAGGCCCTTTCCAATGGGCCACAGCCTGGCTGGGCCCCTCTGAAGACTCAAGCAGAGGACATGATCATGTGTCCCAGACTTGGGCATGCTGGAGGTACAAGCATCCCCAGTGCACACAGTGAAAGACACTAAAAGATACAAAAATAAGTTGGGTTTGTTTGTTACTAAAATTCTTCCTAGTGCTAAAGGAAATTTAAGAAAAACATCCAAAGTAAGAAATGGAAAATCGCCAATTATCCTTACACCCAGACTCAACCACTACTCTGCAGCTGATTTCTGAAGTCAATTTTATAAATCTGTGTGGACGGTTTTTAAATGTTGGTATACTTTTAAAACCCTGCATTATTTCCAGGAACCTGCTCAAAAAATTCTATTTTTATTCTGAGCATTGTGCCATATGATTAAACTTTCTTCCAAATCATGCTGGTGCATCACTGCTACTCAAATCAGGCTGTGGATTCCTCCTTCACATTTTCGAAGTCAGGGGGCTTGGAAATACTGACAGACATTTTGTAGCTAATTTTTCAGCAAAGTCCATCCTGCAAACCCCACCTTGTGACTCTATCCATGTTTCTTACTGCAGAATAACCAAGTAGTACTCCAGGTATCAATGAGCACATTTAGAGAACACAGCACATGGGCCATATGGTTTTTCACTCACAACATTCTGAATCCCAAGCCCCAAGGGCCTTGGTAACCAATGGTGGGCCCATCTTTTCAGCGGGTTATTTTATCTAGCCCTTGGTGTTGCGTAGGTAAGGTGCTACCTACAGAGGATTACGAGGCAGCTTTATTTCCAGAATTAAGTTCGGCTCTGGGAATATCAGGATGGGCTGGTGGATTGTGCCCAGCTGTCAGTTTTCTGTGTCTGCCATATGTAGCACTATTCCTCTCTGCAGTCTGTGGTTCCACGGGAACACAGGCATGAGTCATTTGGTAGCTTCATGCTTCTTTCTTTACTTGAGGGAATGTATCTTTAACATTTGCTTGTTTTAGAAAGTTTTTATGGCAAATTAACAAAGCAATAAAATAGAAATCCTAAAGAGAACGAAGAAAGGAGCCTGAGGCATAAAATAGGAGTGTCACACATGGCACTCAGCCACATCTCTGAGAGACACAATCAAAATTCTGTTCAAATATTCTCAGGGCAAGGAGCTCACTACCTTCTAAGATGGCTAGGTCGGAAGCGTCATGAAAATCCCTACCCATTGATATTGACTTAGGCAACCCCGTGTGTGTGTGTGTGTGTGTGTGTGTGTGTGTAAATTAGTCATAGACCCCCTAGGAATTTTGCTAAGTGAAATGACACCCCCTGGATAGTTTTCTTACTTAGTTAGGTATCTAACCATGAGAGTGAAAGGCCAAAGAGAATACAAAGATCACTGGTCACCCCTGCAAGCCAGGAACTCTCCTCATCACTCATTCCAGGATCCAGGTCATGCACTCTGGATGCTCAGCATTCAAACACCCTTCCCGTGTTACCACCCAAGACTCCTGTTAGGGTAGTAATGTTTCCAAATTCAGAGTCTACTGTTAAAGCCACATGTATCTGGCTCTAAACTCCGTATGTGGTAGTTTGAATGAGAATGGTCCCCAAGGGTTTATATATGGGAATAGTTGGCCCTAATTGGTGGAACTGTTTAGCCCTGTTTGAGCACGTGTGTCACTAGGGGGAGGACTTTGAAGTTTCAAAAGCACGTGCTATTTTCCGTTAGTGATCTCTGCCTCATGCTCCTGGGTGAGATGTGAGCTCTCAGCCACTACTCCAGCGCCATGTTTGCCTACCTGCCACCATGCTCCCCACTGTGGTAGTCATGGACTCTACCCAAAGGAATTGTGAACCTCAAACTCTTTCTTTTACAAGTTTCCTGGGTCATGGTGTTTTTGTCAAGGCAATTTAAAAGTAACTAAGTCTCCATAATCATGTATCATATTAAACTGTTTCCAATGATTGCCTGCAATGATTAAGAACAAACTCTTCATGTATTTCTCATCAGAGTTATATCACCAAACTGAATGACAGCTTTGCTTGTTAGAGAAATACGTTCTCTGAAAAGCCTTGTGTGATAAAATTCACCCAGCCCCAAATGGAGATGCTTATAAACTCCTCTCACAGAAGTTCATCACAGTGTCTGGCACCCGGGGAATGCTCGGTAGCTATTTCCCTCTTCTGTGGGAATGATAAAACGGAACTCCATGTAAACTCCAGATCATTATTTTCCTTCATCACATGTGTGAACGACCACCGTGTCCAGCCTCAGAGAGCAGCTTCATTTTGATTTGCAGGAATTAATAGGTGTAAACCCTACTGAATCTAGGGGAAATGAGGAGGAGGGATTTTGGCACCCTGAGATCAGAGTCCAATACCCAGCTGAGCAGTCACGATGGCTGCCCTCCTAGTTCCCCAGAAGTAATTAGGAACCAACTCTGGGGCCAACTAGACCCATCCTGATGCCGAGGACGCTGCCTCTCTAGGAGTCAGTGGTGTGGTTCACTGGTAATTAAAAAGCCCCAAGCTGTGCACGGAGCACAGCTGAGATCCGCAGAGAACGTTTTCCAGAGGTTGCAGACAGGCCCAGAATTGCCACTGCAGGAGCAGCAGGCCTGATCAGTCACAAGAAAATGAAGATGGTCCGTGATGGGAAAATGAAGCTTTCAAGGAAGCCTTTCTCTCCTCTAACAGCAAATGCACCATGTGGGGGAGGAATAGGCAGACCTACCTTGCTTGTTTCTACTGGGGAACTCGCAGCTGTCTCAAGGGATTGCCCAGAAGTTTTGATTTTTTTAGGTTATAGCTTTTTGAAGTGTCACATAGAATAAAAGAAGGCTATGGTATGTTTTAATATTTAAGTTTACTGCGCTGGCCAGAGATGAGAGTCCTATACCCAGCTGAGCAGTCAGGATGGCTACCTCCTCCCACCTCCAGCTCACTAGAAGTAATTAGGAGATAACTCTCAGGCCAGACTTTTCTTTAGTTTTTATTTTTATTTGGTACTTTTTTTCTCTCTTATTTATTACGTTCTGACTGTAATTACCCTTCCCTCCTCTTCTCCCAGTCCCTCCCATTTTCTCCACTCTCCCTCAATCCCACTCCTCCTCCATTCCCCTTAGGGAAAAAAAAGTGAAGAAGAAATCTCCCAAGGATAGCCACCAAACAGCATAACAAGCTACAATAAGACTAGTCTTAAACCCTCATGTCAAGCCTGGATGAGGCGACTCTGTAGGAGGAAAAGGATTCCAAGTGCAGGCAAAAGAGTCAGAGACAGTCCCACACTCCTTGCTTGGAGTCCCACAGAATATCAAGCTAACTTTTCATTGATTTGACATGCGTGGAAAGGAATGACTTAAGAAATGAAGGATTTGTTTTTACTGGTTTAAGAAGATTCTGTTCAGGATGGTGTGGATGACTGCTTTAATCCTGAGCCAAAACAGACTACTGAGGCATCAAGAGAGTGTAGCAAGGGCTGTGCAGTCTCACAGAGAGAGAATGGCTGCTAGCAGGCTTCTTCATTTTCCTATTTGAATTATCACCAGGATCCAGTCCATGGGATGGTGCTGTTCATGTCCAGCATGGGTCCTCCCTTCAAGCTGTTCTTTAATAATCATCCAGGAATTTCTCAGTGAAACAAAATAAAAATTAGCAATCAGTTATTACTACATATATTTTGAAATACAAAAATGGGTACATGAACAAAAAATAAAAAACACTGCTAACTAAGACTACCATAAGTGGTGAATATCACTGGGTAATTTTTTTCAGAGTTTCTTTTTTGCTTTGTGAGCTACCTGATGTGGGTGTTGGAAACCAAATGAAGATCCTCTAGCACAGTGTTCTCAACCTTCCTGATGCTGTGACCTTTAATACAGCTCCTCCTGTTGTGGTGACCCTGATCATAAAGTTATATTTTTGCTGCTTCACAACAGTGACTTCTCTACTGTTGTGACTTGTAATGTAAATATTTTTTGAGAGAGCAAGAGGTCACAACCCACATGTTGAGCACCACTGCTCTAGAAGCTTAGCAAGGGCTTTTAACTTCTGTACCACCTCCTCAGCCTTCCTATACCAAGTAGTCTCCAATGTGGCTGGAGTCACATTTTAAACTAAACAGTCTTCTGTGGTTTAGACAGCCCATCTGTGACAGTCAGTGTTAATTACCAACTTGACAAGCTCTGGAGTCATCCAGGAGACAAGCCTCCAGACACATCTGTGAGGGAGTATTTATCACTGGGGCATGCCTGTGCTGGATTATGCTGCTTAGGGTGATTGAGGTGAGAAGACTCACTTAAAAGTGGGCAGCACCCTTCCTGAGACTTGGGCTTGGATCCTGGACTTTGTTTAAAACAGAGAAAGGGGCTGAGCAGAGGTCTTTGTCACACTTGTTCCCTGGCTGTGGATGCCGTGTAAGCAGCGCTTTGGTGCCTCACCATGATGGACTGTACCCTTGAGCTGTGAGCTGAAACAAGCCCTTTCTCCCTTAAGTTGCTTTTGTCAGGTATTTCATTACAACCACAAAAGAAGATATTAGGGCATTGTGTTTAATATGCTTCCTTTACCAGAAAGTAAGAACACTCATGATCAAATTTGACAAACTTAATTGAACCAGGCCAAAATATTAAGATATTCTATGTTATTCTAGAAAAAAGGGGGGAAAAACTGCTTTTGGGAATCTTATGAGGTAGGCCAGTGTTTGGGGAACTAGATCACACAGGGGTCATACTGAGTGCATAGTATTTAACAAAGAGATGGGTTGTAAACTTGGATTTATGTCCATGAAAGCTAGCAGGCAGTCACTGGAATGTCTGCATATTGTCTATGCCCAGCTCTCCCCTGCAGCAAGATATAGGAAAGCCAACTCCAGGGGAAAAACTGTGTTCAAGTGAGATGTGGTAAAAGAGTTAAGCTTTGTATGGGTAGGATGAGAACCCAGTGTCAACAGGATGTCCCAGAAAGTGCACTGGTTGGAAAGTAAAAGGGATGTATCCTGGAGGTCTGAGCTCTGAAGTCTGCCTGCCTAGAATTTCTTGGTTAAGAGAGACCCTCATAAAGAGCAAAGGAGATGTGATCACAGACTAAATAGCAAGCCACTGAGATGGAGCGCCTCGTACTTGGTTCTGCATTCTTGCTTTTCATCCTTCTCCATTCATTTTTAAAGGATGAATTTTTTTTTCCTGAAAACTTACAAGCATGCAAGGAATTCTACTGAGCTAATCCATGAAGGTAGATATTAAAGTTAAGCATTTGCTTAGTTATGGAGCAACTAAATACTTCTGTGATTAAGAGTTCAAACTCTAGAACAATTTGATTGTAGTGTTATCTGTGCTGCTCACTAGCTGTGACATTGTACTCACTTATTTTGGCTCCTTAGTGCTGTTTTTACTACTAAGTAAAAATGATAGCAATGGTGACTATCTCAAAGAATTATCAAAAATATCAAACAGCTTAATATGTGCAGTGTGTTTAGCACTGTGACCAGCACAGTTACATCCCATCAATGAAACCAATGATGCTTTCCAAACATCACAACTATTTCTACCCACTTGCTTTTTTCTTATAACTGGTATGATCATGTTATACTTTAATAACAGAATGTGACCAAAGAAACCCAGCACCAGGCTTAGGGATTTCATTTAAATATCCACACAGTTCTGCTTTTTATCTAGAGAGTCAGCAACCACCATGTCATGAGATCTCAAGCCACTCAGAGAAACCCTGGAGAGATTGCGAAGCATGCGCACTAGACATCAGGCATGAGGGTCAACAAGCCAGCATTTGGCCTGGTCTAGCCTTGAGACTGTCATCTCAATAGACCAGCACCAAAGAGCCCAAGAGGAATCCAACCAGTTGTAGCCAAAGGAGATATAAATAAATCACTTTGAGCTACTACTTCAGTTAGTATGTCTCTATGCCTGGAACAGATAATGTGTCTATGTTAGCCATTACATTTACCACTCGTGCAAGGCCTATGCTATTAGATATTAAAAATCAGTTTTGAGTTTATATAACTTGATGGAGGCACATTTATTCTAGAAGAGAATGGCAATAAATTAACTAATACTAACAGACAAAACCATATACAAAGAAGTCCACTAGATATGTTCAGAGTGCCATGAGAACAGAGGATCACATGGTTATTCTGTCGACTGATTCTTGCAAGAGCTCTCCAGGGGAGATGTAAATAAATATCTATTTGTCCTAGATAGTGACACCAGGATGTCACTCTGAACTCACCTCAGCTCCCTGGTCCTTGTGATCACCACCAAAGGAATTCAGACAAGATGAAGACTAGGATGGAAGAGAAACAAGTTCACTTCAGAGCAAAGAGAAGGACTCTCAAGGAGTGAGCATGGGCAATGGGCAAAGGGATTATTGTAGAGTGGAGTTCACCCTCAAGGAATGAGGATGGACAATAGTCAGAGAGACAGTTATGGAGGACTTGTGGAGCAGAGCACACCCTCAAAGAGTGAGAGTAGAGAGTGAAACCACTGAGCTCACCAACATTTTAAGTAGGCTTTTATAGTCTTTCTGAAATCTCTAGAATCTCAGGTTTTCCCGAGAGACTTTGTCCTGTCCAGCTGATTAACAGGCCCGTTTGTGCCAACTCTCAAGTGAGGTGACAAAAGTATGCCTTTACTCTTTACTGGAAAGCTTCCAACTACATAATAATCTTATGACCAGGTAGTTCAGAATGGCATGTCCCCTAGGGCCAGAAATCTCCAGTCTTCTAACTAGTCATGACATTTCAGTTCCTTGTCTTATTAGCTGATTGTAGGGGAGGAAATCACCCCCAATGACCTTTGATATTTGACCCACAAATATCTAACTATGCCCCAGCAATAAGGCACAAGAGGTCTAAGAAATGATTCCATCAAAGTCCATCTTGGTGAAAAAATGATCTTCTTGAGGTTGCTTATAGAGCTCAGAGATAGCCGTATTACCCAGAAATCCCACCCAAGCATGAACAATGACTTGGTCCTTAAAACAATGACTCCATTACTTTGGTTCATGGTCTATCACCACATAAGACTATGTCTAGCCAAAAGTCATAATTAAATGATGGATTGAGTGTTGGTTGAGGTTCTATGGGATCTCTGCCAGCTCTGTTCCCACAGACTTAGCTATTATCATATAGTCTCCTATTTCATTGTCATGATAGCAGGTCAAGGTACTGTGCTTCATGATGGCTGATAGCTGTGTTTCACCTGGAAGAAATGGCTTCCCTGCAACAGGAACAAAACTTGAAGTCATCGTCTGCTCTAGACAGGTCATCCTTAAAGGAGGTGCGAGTCCTTAGCAAGCACAAAGGGAGAAGAAAGTAGGAATGTGTTCATTAGCAATGAGAGCAGCTGGGAAAGTTCTATCAAGGTTGAATGGAAAGAGGAACATTAAATCAACTGATATTTTGACTTCTGTTACTTAAAAAACTGATTCTGAGTAGTTGGGGAGATAATTGATTGACTATTTCTGGTGGATCGTGGAATTTACTTTCCTGAGTCTTTCTATTGATGGGTGTAGGGAGAAGTGGGGGAGGAGGCTACAGAGCAAAGATGAGAATAAAGGCCTGAATTGAGACAATGGTTTTTAAAAGGCTCCATTGAAGAACTGGCTTTTGTTGGCCTGCAACACTTTCTTTGTGACCTGCTGCAATTACAGGCATTTGTGCTACCATTGTCGATGTTATTGTTTGCTTGAACAAAAATTCTCTGCATGTTGAAATTTCTATTTCCAGCTCAACTTGAATACAACTTCAAAGGGTTTTACCCACCAAGATGCAAAAATTCATGAAGAAACATGAAGTGATTCTCTGTCCTCTTTCACAAGGTCTCATTTTCTTCCTTTTTCATTTTGTTTTCAAAAATTTTAAGTATTAATCAGCCATAAAAGACTACTTATTGCTGATAAAAAATATAAACCATATATGGCTCCCACCCCAAGAGGAATAAGAGATAGTTTGTTCTGAAGCTAAACGTGAGTGACTGTGGCCTAGGAACATGGATTTAGTTCTCCTCAAATGCAACATTCCAACATGGAAGCAGTTTCCTGGAGTTTTTATAGCAACAGAACAAAGAAAGTTATAAATCAAGGCAATTTTAAAATACCTTTGTGGAAACATTAGGCAGCCCTTACAACAAGTACCAGGACCTCAGCAGCAGGCCTAGGATGCTACCTCATAGCACTGTTTGGCCTATTCATTAGTAGAAAATAGGGCTTTGTGATGTTAATCACTCCAAAGGTTTTTATCTGTTTATCAGAATGTTAGGTCTGCTGCAGAGGTAGGCAAAGAATGGCCACTTGCAGGGTGGAATCAACCACAAAGAAACTGTAATTAGCCTATGATAACAGCAGCATTCCAGACTCTGCACAGTCCTGGAATTCCTTATCAGCGATCAGCCTCACAGCCACTTCTCTCCAGGAATTCTCGCTCACATTATCAAATATGCACACTCTGAAAAAATATTGGAACAATTCAAAGATATATGCCTGCTCTTGGTTTTAAAACACTACTCTTGTTTTGGATGTTTCCATGCCTCCTGTTCTATTTCCTTGTTATGGGAGCTAATTTTCATTCTTGGGATTTGATAAGGGTGTAGTACCTATGAGCATGCACACACACACACACACACACACACACACTTTTCTGTTTGTTTCCTGTACTTGTTTATTAATTTTGTTTTCTGTTTCTGTATAGTGTACATATGTGTGTGAGTGCATGTGTGTGACAAAGAGAGACATGGAGAGTCGAGAAACAGACAGACAGACAGACACACATACACATATACTGGCCTGTGGCCATTTTGTTTGTTGGTTAATTTGCGAAGGCCCAGGCCGCTAAGAGCAGGACCA
>LOEQ01003187.1:111870-124010 GCA_001685075.1 Bramus lutescens | reverse complement strand
CTGGCACTGGCTGCTCTGTGGGCCTGCCTGCCTACTGCCGCCAGGGATCTTTAAGCAAATCTAAAACCACTGCCTTGCATCTAATTCTTTCTTACATATACTACTTACTAAAGTTCTTATACTGCTGTTCTAAATAGTCAAGAATTTCAGGTATGTACTTTTAGGAATATTTCTTAGATGAGCCTCTCCGCTAATGCAAATAATTCCAATTAGACCAAATCAGACCAGAAAAAAGATGCCCATGTTTAATGCAATGCTCCTGGGTGGCACTAGAAGAACATGGCAAAGGGAAGAGAGAGAGAGAGAGAAGGGGAGACCACGCGAACCCCAGAGACCATGTGTTCATTCTCTGGGGAGGGGTCACCGTTTGCTGGGCTTTCTTGAAGGTGGAGTTTGGACTAAGGCAACTCCTAGGAGAGGGAGCTTGAAATGGAACCTTCCACCCAACATTCCAAAGATGGATGCCAGGGGGTTGGGATGAGGCCCCCAACTAAAATATTCTAGACTCTTTGTATAAAGGGGTGGGTGTTAGGGATCTGGGGTGATGCTTTCAACCAAACATGTACCTAAATAGCAACATAATCTTTGGGAATCCTTTTTTATATCTCAAACTAACTGCAAAGATCATTTCCTTTCAACATTAAAATCACAACCTGCAACCTGCAATTGTCCTTATTGATATCTATTGTAAAAAATAAATAAAAATCAAAATAAGACTTTTTATTTGTTTGTTTGTTTTACATACTGAAGTTTCCTCCCTCCTCCCAGACCATTCCTCCACCTCTGCTCTGCCTCCCCACCCTGATCCACTTCTCTTCTATTCACAAGAAGGCAGGTCTCCCATGGCATATCAAGTTGCAGTAAGACAAAGCACCTTGCCTTGTTTACTGTTACTGTTTACTTGTTAGTTTATATACTAAAGGTGGGCAAGGCAATATAGCATAAGGAGTAGGTTCCCAAAATCTAGGAAAGGGTGAGAGACAATCCCTGCTCCCACTGTTAGGAGTCCCACAAGAAGACCAAGCTACACAAATGTCGCATATAATCAGAGGTCCTACATCAGTTCCGTGCAGGCTCCCTGGTTGTCTGTTCAGTCTCTGTGAGCGCCTATGAGCCTAGGTTAGTTGATTCTGTGAGTTTTCTTGTGATGTCTTTGACCCCTCCAGCTCCTAGAATCCTTACTTTGTGATCTAGTACATGGAATATTTTAAAGAAGGTTCCATGAGGCGCTAAGAAGAAGGTATATTCTTTTGTTTTGGGGTGAAATATAATGTAGACTTCTGTTAGGTCCATTTGAGTTATATCATCTGATAGTTCCATTATTTCTCTGTTCAGCTTCTGTCTGGACAACCTGTCCATTGGTAAGAGTGGTGTCTCCTACTATTAATGTGTGGTGCTCAGTGTAAGCTTCAGTAATGTTTCTTTTACAGATGTAGTTGCCCTTACATATAGGGCATAAATGTTCAGAATTGAGACATCACCTTGGTAGATTTTTCTTTTGATGAATATGAAATATCTTTATCTCTTTTGATAATTTTGGTTTGAAATCTATTTTGTTAGATATTAAGAGAGTTGCACCCATTTGCTTGTTATATCTGTTTTTAATCTTTTTCTAACCCTTTAGTCTATGGTAATGTCTATCTTTGATGTTAAGGTGTGTCTTTTCTATTCAACAAAAGGATAGATTCTGTTTTCACATCCATTCTGTTAGCTTGTGTCTTTCTATTGGCAAATTGAGTCCATTATTATTGAGAGATATTAATGATTAATGATTGCTAATTCCTGTTATTTTGGTGGTGGTGGTGGCAGTGTGTGTATGTGTGTATGTGTGTGTCTCCTTTCTTTGGGTTTTGCTGGTGTGAGATTATCTATTGCCTGTGTTTTGGAGGGTGTCTTTAACTTCCTAGGATTGGAGTTTTCCTTCTAGTACCTTTCGTAGGACTGAATTTGTGGCTAGATACTGTTTAATTTTGATTCTGTCATGAAATATCTTTTTTCTCCACCTATGGTGTTTGACAGTTTTGCAGGATATAGAAGTCTGGGATAGCATCCTTGCTCTCTTACATTCTGCAAGAGGTTTGTCCAGACCTTTCTGGATTGTAGGGCCTCTGTTGAGGAGTCAGGTGTGAGTCTAATAGGCTTGCCTTTATATGTTAGTTGGCTTTTTTCCTTGTCACTTCTAATATTCTTTCTTTGTTCTGTATGTTTAGTGTTTTGATTATTATGTCATAAGGGGATTTCTTTTCTGATCTGTTGGTGTTCTATAAGTTTCTTGTACCTTTGCAGGCATGTCCTTTGTCTCTGGTCCAGCAGGAAGTTGCTGCCTAAGTTTGGGGCTGAAGTTCTGGCTAGATATATGCATGGCCTCTGATCTAGTCAGGGGTCCTCTGGGGTTCAGATGCTAGCCTGGCTTCTGGTGCGATAGGAGGCTTCTGCCTGGTTTTTAGGGAGTTGGTCTGGTCTCTGAGGTTCAGGATTCTGGTCTGGCCTCTGGGGATCAGGAGTCTGCCTTGGCCTCTGGTGGGATGAAAGGCTTCTGTCATAAGTATCGACTGGGATATTATCATGAGGAAAGGAGGGGCAATTGGAGTTATGCTGTGTGAGAGCAGGCAGGGTTGGGGGCAATATTACCTGGGGTTCAGGATGCTGACCTGGCCTCTGGGGAGAAGAAGACTTCCTCCAGAGGTATGGGCCAGAATCCTTTAAACAACTTTTAAAATGATGGTTTTGTGGGACACACAGCTTCAAGATGACACTGTTTATCTCAGAACTATTATTATTATTCCATGTATTCTGGCTACTGATGAAAAATTAATCATTGTAGTTGGTTATTTTTTACTCTTTACTCTTTGGGGGCCCACCAATTAGTACACAGAGACTCATGCTTATTTATGAATGCCCAGCCTTAGCTTGACTTGTTTCTAGCCAGCTTTTAATAACTTAAACTATCCTGTCTACCTTTTGCCTCTGGGATTTTATCTTTTTCTATTCTATATTCTATTTACTCTGTAGCTGGTTGTATGGCTGGGTGGGGGTGGCCCCGGTGTCCTCTCTTTCTCTTCTTCTCACTCCTCACCCCTCTTCTTTTCTCCTCTTTATTCTCTCTGCATGCCAACCCACCTGTCCTTTCTCCTGCCTTGCTATTGGCCATCCAGCTCTTTATTAGACTAATCAGACGTTTTAGGCAGGCAAAGTAACACAGCTTTACAAAGCTAAACAAATGTAACATAAAAGAATGCAACACATCTTGGCATCATTAAACAAATATCCTACTGCATAAATGAATGTAACACATCTTAAGCTAATATTCCACAACATGTTTTTAAGTAAGGTGATTCTTTTCCAACTCATTACTGACGAGATCTTCCCTGTGCATTTATTTTTTTTCTTTATCACCACAATGAGCAGAGATGTGCATTGTTTGTTATTTATCTAGACTTTTATGCAGAGGACATCTTGACTTCCTACTCTGAAGACTTTTATCTTATTCCCTCTATTCATCTTGCTTCTCTCTCATCTCCTTTCAGAACTCTAGTTAGATATTCAGTAACCTTTAACAATTAACTTTCATATTGTTAATCCTGAGATTCACAAGAGAAAAACCAGTACCACAATTCCTAGTCAAATCTGAAACAAGCTTTAATTAAATACTGGCCAGGTAAAAGGACTCCAGTCAGGTCCACCCCTGGTTTTCCAGAGAATAGCCATGAGTAACATTTGAAGTGTCTTAAAAAGGCAAAACCCATAATTCACGGTATTTCCCATTAAGCCCAATCAGGGACATGCATACATCCTAGCATATTTCTTTTCCATGTACCTACCTCTCACACGTAATTAAGCACATCTGGTACAGATGGGTCAGACAAACTTGTTTAGGGGAATGAAAACATGTGGTTTGTTTCCCAAGAACTACAACTCCCAGCATTCCAGGAAGTTATTTTGTTCTTGGACAAGTGGGTTTTACAGATTAACTTTGGCTCTTACAATAAGTCAGCCTCAGCTGTTTCTTAGAGGTGCTTCATCATACCAGTCTACAGTCCTACTGGGGTGATAGGGGGACACAATTGGGAGGGGTTCCCAGAAGACGATTTTATTTGCTTTGCTCAAATACTAAAGAAACAAGACTTCCTTACACAGCTCAAGTTGGTGATTTTCAGATTGTTGGAGGAGAGAGCCACTTGTTTGTCCCAACTACCCCAAACTGAAATAATCACATAGAAACCATATTAATTAAAACACTGCTTGGCCCATTAGTTCTAGCTTCTTAGTTTAACCCATCTCCATTAATTTGTGCATCACCATGAGGTCGTGGTCTACCAGCAGAGTTTTAGCACACCTATCTCCAGCAGTTGATCCATGGCATCTCTTAACTCTGCCTTCCTCCTCCCAAGTTACAGACTGAGCCAGTTTTCTTTATTTATTAACCAATAAAATCAACATATAGACAGAAGGACCTCCTACACCATCAGATAATCCAGGCAAGAGATCTGTGTGATTATAAGTTTCTGGTGGAGAAATTTCTCTTTAGCACTTGTGTTTGAGAGTGTAGAAGATAGGCTTGTATATAGCCACTCTTGAATGAGAGTAGCACTTTCAACTCTAGCCTTACAAGAGTACGCAGTCAGTTGTCAGTCTACCAGACACTCCAATTTTTGATGAAGGTAAAGTCCCTGATAGATGGTATTTTCTATACCTTCTTTCCACACTCCTACACTACTCCATCAGATTGATGATCTGAGCTTTGTTTCAAGTTCATGGCTTGGAAGCGAAGGGCCACCCACTCCCTGTTAACAAAGCTAAGAAGAAAGATGTTGCTATGCTTCCCCTTCTGTGCTCTCTCCTTGATCTCACTTGCATTGGCATAGTGGTCTCACTTTGACTAGTTCTTAATTGAAGCAGTAATTATTTAAAAGTAGCTATTAATTGAAAAGTAGACGACTTGCATTGGCATAGTGGTCTCACTTGCATTGGCATTTTGATCTCGCTTTGACTAGTTGTTACTTGAATAACTAGTTACTTAGTTATTGTATTGTCCCACCCAGTCCCACAGTCATTCAGTGCCAAATAAACACACAGAGGCTTATATTAATTATAAACTGTTTGGCTTATTGCTCAGGCTTATTACTAACTAGCCCTTACAACTTAAATTCAGCCATAATTCTTGTCTAGGTTTAGCCACATGACTTGGTACCTTTTCTCCATAAGGCATTCTCATCGTTCTTCCTCTGCATATGACTGGTGGTTGATTTTCTGCCTTTCTTCTTCCCAGAATTCTCCTAGTCTGATCAACGTACCTACACCCCCTGCTATTATTATTAAACCAATATTATTAAACCAATATGAGTGACAAATCCTTACAGTGCACAAGAGCATTATCCCACAGCATGTTATTAATTAAAAATTAAGTTTTATTAAAAAAACCTATTTTCTATCACAGTTTCAGTCATCGTGTCTGTTTTAATATGAGCAAGAAATGGAGTGAAGACTATTGAAATTCAACTTTTAAAAAATTCTTGCAATAAAATTTAAGTTTAAGTAGAAGAAAAGATGATCCCATGTTCAGGTTCATTACTAGTGTTCTTAATTTTGCATAATGAAAAGCAATACATAAATGCATCACTCAGTGGGATATATCAAGGTTTAGAAATCTGTACTGTGTGCCAGACTCCTGCTGATCCTATATGAATAATTATCCTGGTAGATTTAACCTTCCCACATAAAGGATGCAGAGATGTCCCATACATAAAGGAGTAAGATGAAATTAAGTGCTTTAGCGAGGCACCTAAATACAATGCAGTAAATTCCTTCATTCTCAGAAAAGCACATCTCTCAGCTTTAGGTTGTTGAAGTTCCTAAAGTAGAGCCAGGAGGTCTCTTAAACATCATGGGAAGAATTTATCAATTCCAATTTTGAGGGGAAATAAAAGTGGATAATGGGGAAGTCACTGACCCAGAGTCAGGAAACTGAGCCCATACTGGCTCTAGACACTCAGACAAGACCTTTTGTCTTGTCTCTCTCATCTAAAAACTGCACATAATGACTTTTAGTGGTTTCAGCATCTTAGTGGCTTCATTCAGCACCTTCTTAGGAATGAGCTCTTTTAAGCAGAAGAAGCTAGAAGACTTGAGCAGAAAAATAGATGACTGTGGCCACTACAGAAACAGATGATGAGAAAAGAGATTAAACTTTTGAGGCAACTGTCCTCATGGCACCAATCTTCTCCTACCATCTGCTAGGATCAGAGGAACTTGTAACCAGCATCCTGTAGGTCTTCATTGAAATTTTTTCCTTAAACTAAAGTATCTCTACCATCTGATGGCATTTGAGGCTCAGATAAGCTGGCCATTTTCTTAGTCTATAGAGAGAAAAATATGTCTCACAAGACTGGGATCCACTGGTGGCACTTCATATAAGTCATGAAAAGGGGCCAGAAAGAGCTGGTATCTCATCAACTGATCCTTTGTAAACCAAGATATGTAGACAAGAACATCAACAAAATGGCCGTGTACCTTTCCCATTAAACCCAAGTGCAAGTGAAGTGAGCAGTGAGAGGCCATTACTCTCCAGGTCCAGTCCAGGCAGAAGGTGAGTCCCTCCAGCACCTGATGCTGTCCAGAGAAAGGTCAGCATGCGGAGGATGAGCCTGGATCACCCAGGTGTGGAGGGATGACTGCGATGTAGAATTTGGGAACCTGGATTTTGGCTGAGGAGCTAATGGTTTCTGCCTTTTGAGAATCAGAGGAAGAGCACTTCTGATAAGTATGTCTTTATCATTCTTAGACCTTGGTCACCTAGAATCCTGTCACCTAGGTCAGCTGGAGGGAGACATGAAGTGGGTTTTTTAGTTATCCTGCCCACTACGAAGGGATTATAATGACTCCATCTTGGTATTACCAGGAGAGGTGGGGAATGTCCCATGCCCTCACAAAAAGATGCTCAGTCTAGACTACTTCTCTCTCTGAACTGCTAATACATAGTATACATCTTTTTCTTGGGTCGACTTTCGATGGCTTTTTCTATAAGTCCCACCAGAGAAATTTTTTCTTTGTACTTTTGATTTCATTATTTCTTCACTTTACAGTTGGTTTAATTTTTTAAAGTTTCTTTTTCACATTTAATTTTTTAAGAACTTTACACATGAATACAGTATTTACAACATTTCCATCTTACACTCTCTTGATTACAACTCCTCCCATGCCCCCCAACTCCCTCACAACTTCATGACCTCTTCTCCTTTCGTTATTATTGTTACACACACACACAAACACACAATTTTCATACATCTCCATCTCATGCTCTCCTGACTCTAACTCCTCCCATGTGCCCCCACTCCCTCTCAGCTTAATAACTCTTCTCCTTTAATTATTATTGCTACACACACACCACACACGCATGCGCGCATGCACACGTGCACACATACTTATAAAAATAACCTATTGAGTCCATTTAGTGTTGCATGTATGTATATGTGTTCAGGGCTGACCACTTAGGATGAGATAATCTATCTGGGGTCTCGTTCCTAGAGAAAACTGATGTTAGCTCCCAGAGTAGCCATCTTTTGCCTACAGCTATTCAAAGGGGAGAGGCCTTGTGAGGTTTTCCCCACCCATGCTGGCCTGTCAGCTCCATCAGAGAGCCTAATCATATGTCCATAAATAATTGCCACTCCAGTTCCAAAAGGCCAAGTCCCAAATGTTCTTTTCTTCACTGTGTCTAATGATGGAAAACAAAAGAAAATAAACAATCACGCCAACAGCTCAGACTCCAAAGGGAACAGATGTCCAGCTGTTCCTCAACCCTGAAAGACTTCAGATTTATAATTCATCAGCTTGGAAGGCCCAGGAAAAGTAAGCTCATCAGAGAAAGGAATGGGAGATGCTTAAGATCTCCCAACAGACTGGAGAGTCTGAGACTACAGTTGTGAAGTATCCACTTTTCACCAGAAATACAAGGGAAGAAAAAGAAGGCCAACTCTCCAGATGGACAATACACTTTGGAGGTAACTTACAGGCCAGCTTGGAATGAGCTGGGTCTCCCTGTGTATCATACCCAACCTGGATCCACAAGCGGATGAAAGAAAGCAGCCTTTGCCTCTGAGGATCTCACAGTCTCTGAAAGGCACCCACCCAATATTGTCACCTAAGGAGCTCTCATGGTGACATGTACCATGTTCAAGAGAACAACAAGAAGAGAATAGGACAAACTTACCCAAAGGTGAGCAGTCTTCAGGTCATAACTCCTCAGCGTGGTCTTGGCAAGAGTTCACAAAGTTGTTTTATGTTACCCAGACCAGAGCCTTCAAAATAATTCTAGGTCAACCCCATGGCTATCTGCTTAAAGCCAGCCCGAGCAGGTAGAACTGTAGAAGAGCTGGGAGCCAGTGCTTGCTCTCCTGATGCTCAGCTTCATTTATCCATGAGCAAGTTCAAAGTTTCGGACAATCAAAAGAGAAGTACAGGTGACGCCCATCACATTGTGTGGCTCACAGGAGATAGGCTGCTCACTCCCAACTGCACAGTAGCTGGGAAATCGTGCTCTAGGAAGAGAAGGGTGCAGCTCGATGACACACTTCCATCTTTCTTGGGCCAATTTTGCAGCCATAACTGTTTCTTCTTGGCATAATGGATTTGCTTGGGCATATCTGCTCCAAGCTGATATGGTGTCCTAGAAAAGCTTCCGTCGGCCGCTGGATTGCTTCACTTTGCACTTCAAGTCTTAGGCCTATTTCCTGAGCTGACAAGTAAGTGCCACGGAGTGTCCTTTCAAATATCAAAGCTCTCTGGATTTAAAAATAAACCTTAACTTAGCAAGGTGCAAAGGCTTAAGACTGTTTGGGTTGTGTTTTGTTTAAAAGAATCATTCAAATTGCCAGAGATGGAATTTAAAAATTGAAACTATCAAAGCTGCTCTCTATAGAAACAGCTATAATGTATAATGTGTGAGTATACATTATGTATACTTAGAAATATGCAAATGTATAAGTATACAAATGGACATGACATCTTTAAAATGATCACTACATATCCAGCATCTATACTGAGTCAAAGTTTATCCTGAGGACTGACTGGGGGCTACATGTGGTATTATCTCCAAAGCAGAAGATTAGGCAGGCAAGGATGTAAACTCAAGTCTATCTGAGTTAAGCATTTGTGGCATTTTTACTTAGCTATGAAAATTTATACAGTTCTTGCCCTGAGAAAGGAGAGGAATTGATCTTTCAAGAGACACAGAGAATCGTAGAACAATGGGGTTCAAAGTCTCCCTGGAAGCACATTCACTCTCTTTCAGAGATTAAGTGAACTCTATTACAGGCTAGACATGGGACACTGACATGAGATGCCTCACTCTGTCAATCACCCACTCATTTGTCTCCAGTCCACCTCACCAGCTGCTAGTGGCAAAAAACGCTATGCCAGAGGGCAGTAAAGGACACTCTACATGTGTCTAAGTGCACCCACCCTAGGCTGGAGCAGAAACCCAGAGAGGCAGCAAGCAGAGATAGACTTTAGAATTTCTGCCATGTAGCCCACAATCCTCTATGGCTTCTGTCAGCCCATAGATGTTCTTAAAGATCCCATTCAGGCCTCACAAGAGGAGCAAAGGGTGTGTGAAAATGCACTTGGGAAGGATGATAGTGAACTGGCTGTCCATAAGGATCCTGTGACCCTTGGAATATGGCTGTGATTGGCACTGGCTACTTACTTAGTATGTTTTATAAGAAGCTGTGGATGTCTCTAAGAGCTGTAGGACTACTTGGTGAATCTTCTCATGGGTGGTTCTCTTGGGAGAAGAATTGAGAGATGACATAATGGAGCTTGGCATGTAGCTCTGTCATAGAGTCCATATTTAGCACGTATGCAGTCCTATATTCCATTCCTAGGATCTAGAAATGAAGAAGTGAGAGCAGGAGAAGGGAGAGAAAAAAGAATTGGAGAAAGACTCTCCTCTCCTCAATATTTTGGCAAGCCATATTGGAGTCAGTAAGAAAAAGGAAATGAGATGTTAAATTGTTTTTGTATTAATTTTAATACTTTAAAATACTGCACCAAAGCTATGGTCATCTTGAGTACTTAGAGTTTTAAGAGCTTATGACTGTCAACCTGTCAGACTCTAGAGTCATCTGAGAAATGGGCATGTGGGGAAGATATCTTGCTTGGGTTCATTGAGCTGGGAAGAAAATCCAAGCACTATGGGCAGGATAATTGCCCAGCCAGGGTCCTGTACTGTATCAGCAGAGAAAGGGAACTGAGCTTCAGCCTACATTCATTATTCTCTGCTTCCTGACTGTTGGATGTGTTGTGACCAGCTGCTGTAGATTCTTGGAGCCTTAAATTCCCTGCTAAGAGGGACTGTAAAAGTTGATCTGTGGGCTAAAAATAAACCTTTGCTTCTGCAAGTCGATTTGGTCAGGGCATCTTATTATAGCAACAGAGAAAGAAGCTAAGAGTGGCCCTTAACTGCTGCTGCAAAGCTAAACACACCACCTTTGTCCTCACTCACTTGGGTCTCTTCCCTGAGTCTTCCCTACACTCAGGCTGCCCTTGCTTCCTGCTGATAGAGAGAGCTCCCCCAAATGACCATGTCTCATGCTGTTAGAGTTTCCTCTGTAAAACAGAAAAAAGAAAGGCACCAAACTGGTTAGTCATGAGGTCTGGATGAGTTAACATGTGGGCTGTTGGAGAAGGCAGTCACGCACTCAGGAAATGAAGATACAGGTTGTTATAATAGTGCATGAGTAAGCAAGGAGTTACCTTTTGAGGCTCAGAGTGGTTCTTTGGTTCCTACCTCCATCACCATAGCAATGACTACCACAAGCCCAGATTCCACTTGGAGATTCACCAGGAACATGGGATAAAAGCTTCATGCTATACCCTAACAACTACAGTAACATAATGGATATAGTCATTCCTTGTGACCATGCTCTGTGCTACCCGATGTCGATGTTTCTCCTTAAACCATAGTGGCCATCCCTCTTCCCTCAGCTACACATCCTCTTTGTCCTCTTTCCCCAATCTGTTTCCATCCTATGTGGGATATGTGACACTGCCCTAGCCAGACTTCCTTTCTGCTGCATAGCCAATCCACCAAGGCTCACAACAGAGAAATGGAACTTCCATGTAACAGTACTTAGGGGACCACAGTTATAAACCATGTAAAAACAAAAATGAGTCCAGGTGTGAGATCCTTCTCATGGGATGATGCCTAGAAACTTCATGCTAATTTTTTTCTGGAACATTTGAAATTCCCTGGGGACATGGATTTTATACTTGTGTTGTTACTTTAGGATGTCATGAACTGATTTAGATATTTGTTGGGGGCATATAAGTAAGAAGAACTGAGGCCATGTCTACCTGTTCTCATATGTGCAAGGCAATGAGCTCTCTTCCTAGTGTGTTCTGATGACTCCCTCCTGAGCTAACTGTGGGGGAATCAGGCAATTATGAGATATTAGCAACAGCAGAGGAGGAACCCTACCACCACTGGCTAGTCATGATTGGCTAGTTTCTTGTTCTTCATTGTAGGCACTGTTAGGACAAAGGCTATGTTTGTCTTGGTCTCTAGTATATTCCATATATACAGCACAGGCCCTGAGGCATGATGACATATGTTGATCAATAAACTTCTAGTGTAATTGACTGAAAAATAAGAGGAACCTGAAGGTAGGCTCTCGTGACTGTACAGTCACATGAGCTCCTCTGCCTGTAGTCATCCCATGGGTAAGAACATAAGAAAAGGCACTTGCTCCTTTCAGAAAGGTGTATTCTCCTTGTGACAGGAGTTGAAACAGTCACCCAAAAAAAGACAAAATCAAGGATCACATAACAACTACAATCCAAAATATGTACATTTAAAAGCTAGATTATGCAAATGTAAGCATAAGGTGCGCATATCTTTGTGTGTATGTGTACCTGTGTGTTTCCGCAAACCTCCTTTGATTGTCTCAGTGTGTGTGTATGTGTGTGTGTGTATGTGTGTATGGCTTGTTTCATGATATATATTTATCTGTCCTTCATCCATAAGTATTTACCAGACACCTGCTAACAATAACCTGCAGCATAAGTTCTGTAGCACAGAACATTTTATTTTTTAAAATTTTTGTTTTTATTTTATTTTACATTCCAACCACAGTTCTCCCCCC
>LOEQ01003187.1:101178-111839 GCA_001685075.1 Bramus lutescens | reverse complement strand
GTCCCCCTCACCTCCCCCTCAGCCCACCTCTCATCCATTCCTCCCAACAGGGCTCCCATGGAAAGTCAACAAAGCCTGGCACATTAAATTGGGGCAAGACCAAGCCCCTTCCCTCTGCATTAAGGCTGGACATGGCATTTCACCATAGGGAATGGTCTCATGTAACATGAGGGCAGGCTTGTTGGGGTTTCTGTCCTGCCCGGTCCCCCAGCCATTTTAGTCCCAGAGAAAATCACACAGAGGTCTCCATAAGATTATAAACTGATTGGCCCATTAGCTTAGGCTTCATATTAGCTCTTATAACTTATATAGCCCATTATTCTTATCTATATTAGCCACATGGCTCGGTACCTTTCTCAGTGGGGTAGGTCACATCTTGCTTCTTAGGTGATTGGGACAGGACTGGGGAGAAAAGGGCTTCCTCCTTCCCAACATTCTCCTGTTCTCATTGCCCCACCTTTACTTTCTGTCTGGTTGTCTCGCCTATACTTCCTGCCTGGCTATCAGCCAACCAGCGTTTATTTAAAACATGAGTCTCATGAAAGAAAGCTTATGTACCAGAGATAGAACCTGGTCCTACTGTCAGGGGCTCTTCAGATAGTCCAAGTTTCACCACTGTCTCACACATATGGAGGACCTCATTGGGTCCCATGGAGGCTCCACAGCTGTCCATCTAGAGTTCCTGAGTTTCCATGAGCTTGCTTAAGATGTCTCTGGAGATTTCTCCATCATGATCTTAACCTCCCTTGCTCCCTCCTCCTACTCACATGGAACACTTTAAATGCCCTTTCTTGTCTGCTGTTTGTTGTATCTTCCTCAGGGAACAACATAGCCATTCCCACTTTAGATGTAAGATAACTGAGAGGTGAAGATTTTGAGCAACTTTCTGATCTACCCCCATCTTAAACAACAGTGCAGTCCCATGAGGTAGATGGGATGCTGTTTTGTTTTTATGGTTCTGTCTTGTTTCCTTTATTCAGCTTTCTGTCGCAGAGTTGGAGAATACCAATGTCTGAGATCTTGTGCCTTTACAAGCACACACAGGCCTCATGGGTAGTACATTCAGGACTCACAGGAGCATAGCAGGGCAATCTGGTTTTTCCCCTAATGCCTGTCTAGTGTTTCATCCAGCTCCTCATTTTTTTGCTTCTTGCCTCTACTCTTAGGGTCCTATTTGTAATGACCTTTCCTCTTTAAGTTGTCTGCCTTTAAGATACAAATTAAAAAATGGTCCAGAAAAAAAATAAAACTGCATCTCTTATCTTTGGCATTCCTAGACCCTCCTCTCTGCACCTGCTGACTCTCCACCACTCTATGGGAGATCTCACTGAGGTCAAGTGCAATGCTTTGACAATCTCTGCATGTAGCAGAAAATTTCTAAACTCTCTGTCAGGCACATGGCAATAGAAAACTGATCTAGCATTAGAACGCACTTGTCAGTGAAAGCTCCAAATGATTGCTGTTTAGAAGCCATGCTTCTTATTTAGTTCGTTCCTTGAGCTTTTTTTTCCAGACTTGCAGCTCACAAATTCTGTGCTTTGTGTGTGAGTGACTGCAGTTGCGTTGTTGAGAATGCCAAGTACTGAACTTGAATGGATGAACTGCAGCCATTCATTCATTCTCTCAACTCATTCACTCAGATGAAGAGGGTGTCAGTCAAAAAGCTGTCCACAAGCAACATTACCAGAGGCTGAAGGAAAGCCCTTCCACTCCAGGTAGAAGTAGGGCATATTGCACATCACCCTGTCCTCTACAGAGAGACCTACTGCCTGTTTGGGCCTATTTCCCAAGGACAATGGGAACCTGCTAAGTGAAGGGTACCTACAGCATGCTCCACCTCAAGAAAACTCCTGACTTATGTCCTGTGTCCTTACAACAGAGCCAGCTTACCATAACCAACCACAGGAACCCTGAACCTGCCCTGGTTTCTACAGTCTTCACCCAAGCATCATAGCCTTCCTATTGTCATGGTGTCCCTGTCCTGACAGAGACTAGCAGCTCCTGCTGCATGCATCTAAATGCCTCTATGGGTGGGAACTCCTCCTTCTTGGGGTGGGGGGTCTGAATCACCCTCAAAAACACTATCCCATCTTATACAAATGCTTTTCCAACTCCTATTTGACATAGACAGACAGAACCCTAGTAAGTGAAAATACCTTAAGTCAAAATGCATTAAATAACTAACCTACCCAACATCACAGTATCTGAGGGCAACACACCCACAGGTATGCCCAACCTGTTGACATTGGCATGCCACATTATCACATACAGATTTCATACTGTAGAAGTATGTGACTGGGTTACAAAATCAATCACAGCGGACTCTCATATTTTAAGGAAGTTTGTGGTTTTTGTACTGGGCTGTATGCAGAGCTGCCCTTGGGTACATGCTGCCCCTGGGCAAGCTGGTATAACTACCAGAGCTTCAGTTGTTTTCCCTCATGAGCATGTCGAAGAGATGCTTTTCACTGCCACCCCTCAACAGTAAATGGGATTGCAGAACATATCACCCACCAACCCAGAAAAAAAATCCTAATTCAAGAATTGAAGTACGGCATCTCTTAGAGAGATATCTCTTTCATACCACCATCAAGCCAAAACATTGTAAGCCAAACCATCATGAAGTTTGGAAACATCTGTAGCTTCAAGGCAAAAATCGTACCAGTGCTTCTAAACTTTGATGCTTTTTTCCTATGAAAAACAGCCCTGCCATACTCAGAGGTGAGGGTAGGCAACCTCCAAAAGCAGCTACCCCTGCCCCTCCCTGTGTCTTCCCTTCCTGCAGCAACTTCAAGTGCAAGCTCCCAGGCGGGGACCCATGCTGGCTCCCAGCAGCTGCCTTTCATCTGCCTCCACCTAGGCNCTAGGCTTCTGGCTGCCGTTTCTAGTCCTTGCTGCCAGGGCAGGTCTTGGGCAGGGAGGAAGAAGCCTTCGGTGTTATTTAAGAGAAGGCAAGGATGCGAAGGTGGGAGAGCACAGATGAAAGAAACAGCTCTGTGTAGTCTTGGGTCTGGGGACATGAACTGATAACTGATGGGTGTGGCTCCATGTTTGGGGAAGGGAGGGGAAGTGGATGCAACCTGTGCCTCTCTGCCTTAACAGCAGCTGGCAACAGAGGAAGAATTATCACATGAGAAACTTGTAAGTGCATGTATAAACATGAGCATATGTGAAGACATGTGTGTGAAATCGAGTGAGCAAGAGAAAAGCTTTTAATTCCTCGTCAGAAATCCGGGCTGAGCCCCCTGCCCAGTGCAGCAAGCCTTTGTCATCTCCTTGGATTTCCAGGCGTCAGAAGGATGCTCATTGCCTTGGAAGTTACAGGCCTCATAGTTCTTTGTCGGGGCACCTTTTCCCTCACAAACCTTTTGCTTCTATATTGTGGTTGTGGCTTTATTTTTATGGGTTTTTATTGTGTGTGTATCTCAGTGTCTTATGTGCTACTTTCCCTTAAGCTTTTTTTTTCCTGTTTTGTCCTAGTCTGGTTTGTTTATCTTTATTCTATCTTATTGTATTTCATCACCAACACCATTACAATCATCATCATCATTTTGTTGGGTTTTTTGTTATTTATTATTATTTTAAATACCTACTTGTGTTCTAGTGATAGAGAGAAAGAAAGGGTATGGATTTGGGTGGGTGGGGAAGTGGAGAGGAGCTGGGAGGAGCTAGGGAGAGGAAACCAGAATCAGAACATACCATATGAAACAAAGCTCTATTTTCAACGGAAAATAAAAAAAAAAAGAAGAAGTTACACCACAGCGGTGTACCCAATAACTAAAGAAAAATAGTCCATCAATAAGCTGGGCAAGGCACTTAGCTAAAGAGTCCAGACTTTATCTCTGAGCAGACCTGGAGCTAAGTCCAAGCAGCTGCATCGTGTGAGGCAGAGGAGAAGAAGCTCAGCGGGGACTTCAGTGCCTCCTGCATAGTGATCATCTCTCCCCTATAGAACTTTTCCTTGATGAAGAAAATGTTCACCAAGTTCAGACTGTCTCTATAGGGCACATGGCCATGGAAACTTCAAGTAAAATTTGTAAGGGACATGGAATTGTAATATTTAAAATGATTGTATGTGAGTAGCCACCAGGGCCTGTGACTGTTTTGGTTAGTGACATCTGAGGCACTGTCCATTCATGTTCTTTATCCTTCATAAGGCTTTGTGAGCTATGTAATAATCAAGGTCTTTTTATCTATTTTTTATGAAAAATAAATTCTTCTCTCATGTAATATATTCCAATCACAGTTTCCCCCTCTCTACTCCTCTCAGCTTCCTCCCACTTCCCATCTCCCCCAAATTCACCACCACCCACTCCCCCAAGCATAACACTTCAGAAAAGAACAGTCCTTCAAAAGATAACAGCCAAACACAACAAAACAAGACTCAATAAGACAAAGCAAAAGCCTTCATATCAAGGATGGACAAGTCAACCCAATAGGAGGAAAAGAGTCCCAAGAGCAGGAAAAATAGTCAGAGACACACCCACTTCCACTGTTAGGAATCTACAAAAACATTAAGTTATTAGTCATAACATATACACAAAGAACCTGATGAAGACCCATGTAGGCCCCATACTTTCCACTTGTCTCTGTGAGCCCACATGAGCCCTACTTAGTTGATTCAGTGGGCCATGTTCTCTTGGTGTCCTCCATCCCCTCTGACTCCTATGTTTCCTCCTCCTCTTCTTGGGGTTCCCTGATCTCTGAGGGGAGGGATCCAAGGGACCTCCACTTTTGACTCTTGCTGTTGGTCTTTGTTCCCATTCCCATCTGCTGCCAAAAGAAACCCTTCTGATGACAAGACACTGACCTTTGAGTGTAGCAGAGTATCATTAGGAATCGTTTTTCTTGTTTTCTTATTCTATTGGTGAGGAAACACAGGCTCCAAAGAGATTTCCCTAGAATGTACTCCTTGCCTTTGGCTGGATCCTAAGCTGGGGAATCAGGGCAAGCTCTTTCCCAGCCCATTTAATAGGTCTGACTCAAACCCTAAGGCAGGTGGGCCGCCTCCAGCTGAGACTGCTCACACAATGAGCCAAAGTCACCAAAGATGAATTGTTTGTGGTGTCAGTGGAAAGCACACTGTGCAAACCATTTCCCATCACTAGAGTTGGCTTGGGGAGACATTCACAGGGCAGTGGCAGCTCCAGGCAGCTCACTAGGCAAGACATGAAAAGAAGAGAAATCTGATATTAGGATCTCATTTGTGTTGGCCATAAATGACTCCATTCACCAGATCGGGAATATTTTGTACACTTTTATTTATTGGTAATTTCATACACTCATATAATGTGTTTTGATCAAGTCTATTCCCAGTTTCCTTCCTCTAATTCATCCCCTGTCCCTCAAACCACTATTCCCTCCTGATTTCAAGGATTTTTGTTGTCTTGTTTTGTTTAAGCATAAAGTCCACGTAGTGCTGCCTATGTGAGCATGAGAGTAGGGACATCTACTGGACTGTGGGTAGCCTCTCAGGAGCTGCATCCTTGAAGAAAACTTTCTTTGTCAGTAGGTGTCAGTTACCAATGGCTCCTCAGCTAGAGGCAGGACTTCCTGATCACCGCCCCATTCGTGCTAGGATTTTGTCTTATTTGATCTTGTTCGGGCCTAGTGCATGCAGTCACAGTCTGTCTCTGTTGTGTCTGCCAGCTTTGCTATCTCTGGCTCTAATAATCTTTCGGCCCCCTCTTCCCTGATGATCCCTGAACCCTGAGAAGATGGGGGTGGGATATACAGTTGTCCCGTCTAGAGCTGAATACTCTGCAATTTTGTAGGAGGGTGGGGTGGGATGCTGTTGTCCCATATAGAGCTGAATACTCTTCAGTCTCAGAGGTTGACCAGCTCTGGGTGTCTACCTTGACTGCTATCAGAAGCCTCTCTGATGAAGGTTGAAAGATGAACTGTCCTTTCAACACAGTAGTTCAGGACCTTCAAGGCTATAGCGTCAGGCAAGGATGACAGGTGTAGCCCTTAGCGTGCTTACGTAACTTGCAGGAAACCCTCGATTTGATCCCCAGACCCACTTAAACCTCTAATCCCAGCATTTAAGATGCGGAAGCAGAAGGATCAGAAATTCAAGTTCATCCTCACTACATAGTGAGTGTGAGCCAGCCTAAGCTATAGGACACCCTTTTTCACCATGAAAAAAAAAATCAGTTTACAGAAGATAAGGGCACCTATACTTTCTTTCCCTGATAGAGGAAGGGCACCTGCTACAGGCTACACTGTGTCCCCTAAACTCACAATGGTGAAGCCCAGACTTATAGCACCAAGAATCTGTCCATGTTCAGAGATAGTTAGAGACACAACCTTCCCAGAGAGTGGTAATTAGAAATTAATGTTTTGGGTAGTCCTTAACCCAGGTGTTTATATTAAGAGAGGCGACTCCAGCAGGACTATATCGTGGGAGGCCCAGTGAAGACTCAGAGGTAGGTCAGCGAGCTCTAAACTCACCTTGAACCTGACCTCCAAAATTAAGAGACGGTCAGTTCCTGCTGTTAAAGGTTATCTGTGTGGCATCCCAAACAAATGAATACAGCATTTATTTGACAAATCTGCCCCGGTAATTCTAACAAGAGACATGCACAAAGACCCTCCACTCCACTTTACAGAGGAACAGCCGCAGCGGCCATCACAGTGCCAAGGTCAGCGGTAACTGTAATAACAATAAAACCAGCTGGCCCCGCTGTTTACAACCAACGCAGCCCTTACACGTACCTTCTCAGGTTATCGTCATGAGGCACAATCATTGTTCTCTTTCAAAGACGGGCAACTGAAAACTCAGCAAGCAAAATGGGCTGATGGAGTAGACAAAAACGGTCATTAATAATGCCAGGCCACAAGCACCACAGCCTTCTTCACGCTGCACAAACCCCATGCCATCTTATCTGCTTTCACCTGCGCTGACCTCTGTCCCAGTTTTCCAAAAAGAGTTCAAGTTCACATCGTTTCCCCCACAGAAATTTCTAAATAATGCCCGCACTTTTATTCCCCCAAAGTATTTGGATTTATCCAAACTATGACCAGGTCTC
This sequence comes from Bramus lutescens, assembly GCA_001685075.1. Lineage (NCBI taxonomy): Eukaryota > Metazoa > Chordata > Mammalia > Rodentia > Cricetidae > Bramus > Bramus lutescens. Next base: position 104,808 of record LOEQ01003187.1, on the reverse strand, counting down.
CTTCCCTATAAACCACATTTAATAGTAAAGGTTCTCTGCAGGTGTTTTCAGATTTACGGTAGGGCACGACAGCTGTGAATACGGGAAGGAAATGTTCCTGTGCAGTCGCGTTCTCACGGGCAGACTGGAGGGTGCAAACAGCCTCAGTGACAAGCTGCCTTGCAGGGAACAAGGCACAGTTGGTGCTCAATTCAAGAGACCAGTGCCTTACCTAGGCCCTGCCACTGGCTTAGAGCGAGAGCTCAAGGTAAACGAGGAAAGTAAGCTAGGTAATCCTGAGATCACGCCAGCCTTAGTTCTCTTGCTAATTCAATAAGTGCTCCATATATTTAAAGGATTGCATAAGAGGGAAGACAGTAAAGAGCAATGATCGGCGTGCCCCAAGAACTTGAAGTCTTTTAGAGATGGGAAATACGTGTACTCCGGTGTGGTACCCCCAAAACATCCAGACTACGTATATAATTTGTTATGGTCATAAACAGACTCTGTAAACATCAGTTCCTTACCACATACCACCTGCACATACAGGTTTAGTGTTTCATTTGCACACAGCGTGTTGTGAGTCCAGCAGTCCTCTAGGGATAGATCATTTCTGCGTGGTCGTGCAGGGATTCAACCTTGTGTCTTCAGCGCCACTAACCAGAATGGGTGTCTAAGCCTGGAAAAGAAAGGCAGTGGGGTAGGATATACTCCCTTCCATTCACATACACTGTGTGGAACTATTTTCTTAGCCCTGCCCAACTTCAGGGATGCTAAAGAAAAAAATGTGGACAAACACATGGATCTTACCAGCAACGGATGTCTCTTCTAAAAGTGTGGTGTTGTGATAGATGGCTATTAGAAAGAACATCTGCTTGCGGATGAGAAAGAGTCCAGGGAATGCTTCAAAGGCACTCGTGTGCTGTCTCCATTGTCTCTTGAGTAGCCCCTCTGACCTGCCCCTGGTGGGCCCTGAGAGATCTTGATCTATATGGAAGCACCTGCCTGGACAGAACCACTTTGTCTCTACTGTTCTGCCCAAAGTTGGAAGCCATCTAAGCCATAAGAGGCCGCAAGTGTTAACACTAGGGAGTTCTATTTGTTTGATGAGGTGCCATTCTGAAAAACAGTTGAGCTGCTGATGGCCTCCTGGGCTGAAGCCTGGATGTGGAGGACAAAGAGGCTAAGTGTACCATGCAGTGCCTCTTTCAGATGATGCCCTTGTCACAAAATCCAGTCTTGCTCCAGTGTTTCCATGCAAGGCAGCAGTTGCCTGCCCACACACCCAGGGGCCAGACATACTCCAGTGACACAGTGAGGAAACTGCCTCCATGATTAATACACCCTAGTCCCTTCTTTCATGGCTGTCTTCCCCTGCCCTGTGCCCAGTGCCACAAGTGCCCCACAGAAAAAGGGTTGACATTTGGGAATTTTCTGCCTTTGTCATTTTCCTAGGATTATCATGGCAAATAACCACACACTAAGTGGCTTAAAGCTACAGAAAACTGATCTCTTGTGGTTTGGGGAATCAAAAGTCCAAAGCCAGAGTTCTCTACAATTGTCACCACACTCTGTCACTGTCTTCTTAATTACTTTTCTATTGCTGTAATAAGACACCAGAAACAGGGCAACTTGTATAAGTCAGATTGTTTGGAGTTTACAGTTTCAGCGGGTGAGAGCCCGCCACCATCGTGGCAGGGAGCATGACAGAAGGCAGGCAGGAAACCAGAGCCATGGCTTGGGATAGAGCCACAAGGAAGAGATAACTGAGAACAGCATAGGCTTTGGAAGCCTCAGATTCTGCCCCCAGTGGCACAGCTCTTCCAAGGCCCTTCCCAAACAGTTCTACCAATTGAAGAACAAGCAGACAAACATCTGAGCCTATGGGGACCATTCTCACACATTTGCACACAGTGTTCTCCTCTCCTTGTGTGTCTGGCTCATAGTCGCTCCTTAGAAAAACAAGAGTCATGTTGGATTAAAGGCCAGTGTGAATCCAAGTGGTGTTTCTGTTATGCTGGCAAAGAACCTATTTCCAAATGAGGTTGCATTCACAGGTCAGAGGGTTCAGTGTATCGTTCCTGAGGACACAATTCAACCTATGACAACAGAGTTTCCCAGAGCAAAATACTCCCGCCAACCTCTGGGTTCTCATGAGTTCAGGCACCATACTCCATCATGGTAGCATCTGTCTCAGTGTAGAAGACAGAGTTTTCACACCTCTCCTCACTCTGAGACCCATAGCCACAGTCAAAAGAAAAAAAAAAGTATACTGTCTTAGAGTTTAGAGCACTGCCCATGACATGACACTATCACATTCAGGGCGGATCCTCACCTCTGTTAACATCACCTCAATCCCTCATCAGCAACTTGATCTGTCAGTTCCTGGGCCCGTCCTCCCGGATGATTCTAGACTGTGTTGAATCAACAGTTCAAACTGACTAGCACACACTCCCTCCTGTTCTCCAGCAGAGGAGCTATGTGAGCAGGTGAGGGGCAAGGCTTTCTTCTCCCCAGACTGCAACATCTCCTGTGAACACCCAGTCAGTTCCTTTTGAAGAGGATATGCTCGGATACTTCTTCATCTTGGATGACTTCCACTAATCTGAACCTGAAGGGAAGAAGAGTCCAGTTGTTCTGCCAGTGGTCTGCACAGGAAGAAAGCACAAACGCCCCCGAGGCAGCACAGTGACAGGTATTCGGCAGAAGCAGAGCTTGACTTGGGGACTTGCAAGTAGGCAAGTAGAAGGAAGTAGAGCAATTAGCAGCACAACCTTCCGAAAGCCACCCCAGGTAAGTGTGGACTCTGGGCTGCAGGGTTATTTTCTCCTGAGATCGAGAGAGGAGAGGTAGAGGGCATGAAGCTTGCGATGCTGGGGAACTGACAGGCAAATGCAGTAAATAGAGCTAATTAACGTCAGCTTCGTTCCCCCAGATGACAACGAGCTGAATGAACACAGCAGGCTGGCCAGCAAGCAGTGGGGTCTCCTGGCCTGCCCACTGACCCAGTGCTAACATGTGGGACACCTCCCAAAGTGACCAAGTATCTTTTTATATCTGAAGCTTCCCGTGGACTACTTTTGGGAGGGTAAAAATTCAGTTATCTTCTGTTAACTTTTCAATGTCCCCTCTCTTCCCGGGAGCCTTTTACTAACAATCCTGGTGGCCTCTGTTCTTCTTCTCTGAGCTGTGACACCTTGAGAAACTAACAATAGCCAAGAAGAGAAGTTGCATCTGAGGCTTAATGGCAGGGCTCAGGATGAGTCCATCAGTTGGGACCCTACTTGTCATAGCTGTTAATGGGAGTTCCTCTGCTCATGAACTGAATGAGGGGCAAAGAAGATGGTGGTGAACAGGTGTCAGGTGAGTTGACAGGTCAGAAGATAGTTGGAGGGACCTGCCATTTGGATTCACTTGACCTCAAGAGATCCTGTGCTGGAAGCTTGATTTCCAGTGTACAGATATTTGGAGGTAATGGGTGTATAGCAAGAAGACCTAGTGAAAGATGATTCAAGCATGCATCCCACCTTTGGAGAGATTAGTGTTGATCTCTCAGAGTGGATCAAGTCTCACACAAGCATACCAGTCCACAATGGAACCTTTCCTTCCATTCTCTATTGTGTGTATGAGATCTCTCTCTCTCTCTCTCTC
>LOEQ01003187.1:77583-99207 GCA_001685075.1 Bramus lutescens | reverse complement strand
AGAATAATGGGTTAATATAAGCTACAAGAGTTAATAAGAAGACTGAGCTAATGGGCCAATCAGTTTTATAACTTATGGAGATCTCTGTGTGTGATTTTCTTTGGGGCTTGCCAGCTGTGGGGTATTGGGCGGGACAGAAACCCCAACAAGTAGGCCCTCATGCTACACAGTCTGGGCAGGGGTCACTCAGACTCTGCTTATATCCTGGAGAGTTCTTCAGAGGCTGACCTCATGGTGTTGACCCAAAGACGGCCTGACATCAGGAGAAGCAGGGAGGGAGTGGAAAGTTGTGCGACTGGACCAGGAGGCACTGATTTCCTGAAGTGTCCGTGGCATCTGGCACCATTGCTATTGTGTAAGCAGAAGACATTGCAAGTCAGGAAGCCTTGTATTCTGCTTCTCCTTCACACTTTCTCTCAACACTGTCCTTATTGCTGTCCTTATTCATTTGCTTACCCATTTATTTATTCATTGAGCAATGTACATGAAGATAAATGGCCTGGACTTAAAAGAGAAATATCCCCAGTATTGTTTACCTGTTATCATGGGCTGTCTACTATGGCTTATGTAGGACAGTAGTGCCTAGCATAGTGCTTGGCCTGTGACTGATACCCTATAAAAAGTGGATTATTGGTGTAATTACTAAAAAAAGAATGGGAATTTATGAATGAAAGAAGAGATTAATAAATACATGGAAGAATGAATGAATGCTTTCAAGTGTAATAGAATGACTGAGAAAATTAGTCAATGAATGAATTAATATGAAAGAAAGTGACAGATGTTAAATTATATGAGTGGAGAATGAAAACAGTATAGCCTTGAGCCAGAGACCTTAATTCTTCCCTCTTCCACTGTAATCAATGCTTTGGTTTCTCCCTTCCCAGAGTTCATAGCCCATTTGCGGAGATCTTGACTCCATAATTCCCAAGTCCACAGAACAGGGTTCAGAGCTTGTTGCACAGTGAGAAGAATGCTAGAAATAACCCTGGGCTTCTGGCTAAACAGGTGTAAGCTAGATCCCAGTTCTGCCAGTCGATAGCTGTACAGCAGGGCTAGTCCCAGGAGAACAGCAGTCTGCACTTGCTCCGCAGTGTGAGGAAGGGGGAAACACTCTCTAGCTTGTCTTTTTGAATGATCCAAGGCCCAGTGAGGACCAGCTTATCAGCCAGCAAGTGCAATGCAAAGGCAGAATTGTTAGAACATCACCAGGCAGAGGAGCCAGACAAAAGGCAAACCCAACCCAAAGTCAAGGTTTACTCAGTGTCCACAGGTTGAGGAATTTCCATAAAAAGGGATCAAGTTTCCTGGTACAGCAGCGGGGAGGGCTATTCTCTTCCCTATCCCTCTATTATCTCTCCCATCCCTTAATTACTGTATTCTTGTCTTTCTACATCTTCCTCCCCAAGCTCTCAGAGAGTCAACAGTGCACTCTTTCTCCCACCATGGAGGAATTGTGGTTCTCTGGCAGCATGAGAAGCCCTGCTGGGGACTAAAGAAGAGGGTTGATTTCTATTCTGAGTCAAAAATGAGTATATTGTGGGAACTCCCTGTGGGAGCTTAAGTCTTGGGAGAGACAGTGGCTCTGCCTGTGAAAGCCTTTTCCCCGGAGCAGTACCATGATTACCAGCCAGACCACATCATGATGCTTTATCCATACTCTGTAGGCTAGACACTAGTGCTTGGAAACCTACCTTGGGGGGGGAGCTGGAAATACTAGCCCCTTCACTGGGTAGGTGAGGAGGCAAACTCCCCAGAGGATTGCTGAGGGCTGACCCTTGTGCTAAGATTTTTCTCCCAGTCTGGTAGGTGCCAGTGTCTCCCCACCCTCCCCAGGGGTTCTGTGCTCACTCTAAGCTCCTGGGAATTGTTGGAATCAGGCTGTACCACAGGTGAGCACTCTCTTCCCTAGACCCGCATGTTACCAATATGTATGTACAGAGGTGAAAACTTTCCCCTTCCTCCTGCTGGTCAGGTCAGCTCCAATAAGATGCATTCATGACTGAGCAAGGTGGAAGCTAACACTTGAACCCATCTTTATCTCTCCGAAGTCCCTGGGCCACCCAAGCGTACACTGCCTGTTCTCAATGTTAGGAGAAGCATTCTAGGGGTTGCTCCATTTTGGAAAACGAAAAGGAAAAAAAAATGACATTGCGTTTTTACAGACTTTGCATTCATTCGGAGAAAACCAAATAATTTCACAAATAACCATTTGAAACTCCCATAAGTTCAGGGAAAACTCATGAGAGGTAGCATTGATTTCATCTGAGTTAGTATATGACCTTGAGTTGTAATCTAAAGGGCAACTTAAGCAAAGCAAAATGTAAACAAATAAACTAAGGTCTGTTGTGTCTAAGGGAACCACATGCAGGAAAGCCTTGATTCTGAAGGGAACAGACGTTCTAAGGAGAATAACGTTTCTTATAATCTGACTGTGTGACATTCATCCAGTGAGAGGCTAGGGATCTCAAAGACATTCAAGAATTTCAAATCTTCCATACCTACATCTGAAGGACCCAAACTTCTCATGGGAACATTTCTTCCACCTTCTCAAAGCCCCCAGCCCCTGTCCCTAAGCAACTATTGTTCTTACCATTGTCACCTTGACTACACATACCAAGTCCTGTTCTGCTCTAATAGAGTGATTTGAGAACTGTTTGCCCCCCATCTATTTCTTAGCATCGCAATCACAGAAAGACTCGGGCTGTGTGACACAGTACTGATCCAACCCTAGAATTTAAGTTTGGTTACTCTTAGAATTGTTCCTCTCTCACCTGTGGTGCACCAGCATCTAATCACAAAATAAGGAGCAACCATGCAGAAATTTATCAACAAGTACAAAGAAACTTCACCAAGAAGATTGTGCTCTTGACTTAAAGGGAACACCATTGGACCCTGGGGTGGAAAGGCCCTATTGCTAGATTTCTCAGACTGAGTTGCAGGCCCTGCAGTCATCTATTTGCAGAAAACATCTACCTACTGACTGTCTCCCAGCAACCGTGCTTGGAGCTAGAAATTGGAAGCCTGAAGGTCCTTGTAGTGGTTTGCTCGTAGTTCACCCTCTCCAGGGAGCATGCTTCTGGGGGCTTATATTTACATTGTTTTGTTTAGGGACACAGAGGCAAGCAATCCAGCAGACACAGTATGATACAGCAAGCATTATAAAAGAAGTGAGAATAGAGCAGCCTGAAAGATCATGGCCATGGGACAGGGATGGGCGTGAGCACCGCCAAATAGAATTAGCTCAATGAGGCAGTGTGGGAAAGCTCATAACCCAGGCAGAAGCTTTGTTCAAAGAGATGCTACACACCAGGGATAGAGTGAATGGTCTCTTATGGGAAAATGTAGATGTCAGGAAAATGAAGTTAGAGGAAGTCCATGCACATTGCTGATAAAATCATCAATGAATCTTTGAGACTTCAGTGTCTAGGTGAGGTGACTTCATGATGGGTATACCTCTGGCACTGTGTTGACATAGATACTCTGGGAGCCAACCCCAGCAGAAAAAGATAGAGTGGTTTTCCTGATTGAAGGGAACCCTTGGGAAAATGATGTGATTCCAGAATGGAGGGAGCTATGGCTACTGACTGAGTGGCCTGGGTCAGCGCCCCAAGTCTGGTACTCCTGTTTTCCATTATTACGGTCCTGATTGTCATGAGGGGATGAGAAAATGTTACAGGAGCTTGGTCATCTTCTCTGTCATTTGTGCAAAGGATCCCTCACTTGGCATGAAGACCAGGAGCAAGAAGAGGTATCCAGTGTCACGGGGCTCACATTCTTAGCAAGACATAGCTGGGTCATTGTCGGAGCCTCCTCTTTCTGTCCAACACTGTAGGAAGAGTTCTCGGCTTGGAAATACCTAGAAATACAACTAGCTTGCAGCTGTCGAGATCACTGTGTGTCTGGGACCGAGTATCCTGCTTCGTTTGCCTCAGTTTCCTCATTTAAAATTGCAAATAAGAAAGCCAGCTCTATGAGAGAGAGAGAGAGAGATGGCTAAGATTCCATAGACTACTCAGAACACCACACAGACAGCTTTCTTAGTTGCTGTTTTGTATTGTGAACATAATAGATATCTATTATAACCTTCTTGTGTCCCTGTAGGTCTCCCTTTCCCTTCCCTTTCTGTCTTCTGTCCATGTCTGCCCAACTCCTAACCCCTTCCTACCACCCTTGCCAGTGCTTCTCACAGAAACAAAACTCACACTAATAAGCAACCAGTAAGGTCATTGTCACACAGAGAGCAGCTAAGGTGCTCTGGGAGGGACAGTAGCTCATAATGTTTAATTTCATTTCCAACAAGGTATTGACCATCTCATTATTGCCAAACCCAGGCCCACAGATTCCATCTGTCTCCCATTGATGTCCACGGCTGATTTACTGGCAGCGCTTCCAGGAGCCTGACTGATTTGAAAACACAAAACTCCTGAAACCAGAACGAGTTTATTTTCCTAACGGTTGATAACTATGCTTAACTCTAATTTGGTGTGAAAGGACTCGGATGGCTTCAGAGAGAGCTGTGCGTTGTTAGCATGAATTACAGCTCATGGTCTGCAGGGTTCACCTCCTTGAGGCACAGCTATGGAAGGACTGGATGTTGTCAGGTTCCAGTGGAGTGGTAGGTGTTGTCTGGAACACAGACACCAGGGACTTCCTGTTAGGGAAGAACCTGTTAGGGTATTCATAGGCTGCTCAAAGATAAAGGGTAAGCTTCTTTGTAATATAAACTGATTCAGAATATTTCACATGCCCTCAAATCCACCAGGTTCAAAATATACAATTTGGTGGCCTTTCAGCAAATTTTCCAGATTGTGTGACCACCAACACCACAAATCAGCTTTTAGAACATTCCCATCACCCCCAAAAGATGTTTCATGTTCCTTTTGGGTCAGCTCCAGTACCACAACACCTCCACGTGCCCCCACTGTCACATGCCTTCCCAAGCAACCATTTAGCTACATTCTCCACACCTTCCCAGGCAACTGCTTATCTGTTTTAACCTCCCCCTTGACATTGCATAGTAGTGTTGGCATGGCCTCTGTGCCTGGCTGCTTTCTTTCACTCAGTCTAATGTTTTGAGGTTGTTGACGTGACAGCATGTGTAAGAGTTCTCTTGCTTTATTGCAAAATAGCATCCTGTTTCACGAGTGCACCCCAATGTGTTCTAATACCAACTGATAGACATTTAAGTCATTTCCCGACTGGCTCTTGTAATTCATATAGCTATGAACACTGGGACACGGGTCTTTATGTAAACATTGGTATTTCTTTCAGGTGGATCTAAGGGTAGGATGTATTGGGTGGTTTAGTTGATTTGTGTTTCACTTTTTAAAAACCTGTCTCCAGCTTTTGATGCTTCCACCAGTGTTCATTTCCTCTTTGCTCCTCAACAAAAATGCCTGCAGCTTTGACATGTGAAGCATACCATTCATACTGCCCCTAGAGCCCACGGTTGGAAACACAAACATGAGGTGCTCCTCTCGCGCCACTGCACCCATCCTGCAACAGAGGTGAAGGTTTTGAGCAACCAAGTACTCCTTTCAGGAAAGAAATGAAGCCTACTTTTCCTTCCTCCTCTGTCTAGGTTGTGTGGCTTAGAGAAAACAAAACACTATTGAGTTATAGGAAGAATAGGGCATGCTGCCATTTCCAACAGCTCTCTTGGGTCATGAATCGGTGATTAAATTTTGTAAAATTTGTTTGCACATTTTTTTCAATGCTCTGAAGAAGGTTAGCAATTATTTAGTGACAGTTCGATTCACAACGGAGCTTGGATACCTACTAAGTGCTGAGCACAGAAAGTTGTATGTGTGCAAGAAGTTCAAGTGAGTAGCTAATCCCATTGATGACAACCCAATATCTTACAGCTATGTTGTGTGCTGTGGTTCAGAAAAAAAGAAGTGAGGTCTTTTCTATCTTTTTGCTCAATATCCATCCTGCTGACTAAAACTCTGACAGCAGAAATAGAGAAAGGAAACTTGAACTTGGGTCTGCCCTGTATTACTGCTCCTCTAGATATGAACAATAGCTAGATCCTGGTACATTGAACTTGAAGAAAAAACTACTGAAGACATTGTCACATCAGGACTGAGGAGGGAGTTCTATGAGGTTGTGTTCCCCTTGGGCCCCTATACTTGAAAGAGAAAGGAATTAATTTCCACTGTGCACCAAGCCCACAATGCTAGCATGAAAACATGAACATGATTTCCACCTTAGAGTTGCAAAATATGCGGCCCAGAGCCGTGAAGTTCAGGGTCCAATCCAAATTATGCCACAGACCAGCAATAACTGGTGCTGCCCTGAGCTCCTCCCACCGTGGTGCTGTGCAAAGTTGGAGATCCAGTGGTGTTGGCAAATGTCTGACAAACAATACAAACATGCAAGTTTACATACACTTTACTATTATGAAAGATTTACAGAATGTAACATATAAATAATAAGGAAATATGCAGTGTTCTTTATTGTCAGTGCTATACAGATAATTGATTCCCCCAGAGTGACTTCATTGATCCACGCTGAACTCATATTTTTCAAAAATCTATGGCTACAACTGACAAACGGGTATAGAAAGCTCTGGCATCAATATTTCCTTTCCAATACAAAGGAAAGGAATTTTTCCTTTATGTTAATAAGTGATACAATAATGAGACAATGGACATATGTCAGACGTTCCCTTGTTCATTGCAGAATAAGCAAATCTTCACTGAATTCAATAATAGTTTTGAACACTCTAAGATTGCCTTTTCAACATTTGTGATCATCACTACAGCTATAAACATGACACATTTGAAAATTAAGACAGCTTCATTAATGATTCCTCCACTATGTTCTTGGTGGGCAGTATGAAGAAAATCAAACCCTGATTTGGAGCCTGTGCTGATTTCTGTAAATCTCCCAGCCTTCTTGCTGCCTCAGAACACTATCAAGCCCATTACATACCAAAACAGAGCAAATGTACTGGGTGTCTCTTTCTCCTTATAAGGCCACTATTGCCATCATATAGTCTCAGAGCCATTTCCTGGGCTAATACTAATTATATACCAAAGGCAGTACCCTCAATGCCATTATCATGTAAGTCTAGGGGTTAACATCCCAATACAAGAACACTGGGGTGCATACTCACACAATAGCATCCCCCCGTGACCTGCTCTTCAGAAAGCTAGTCACTGGGGCCCTATGAACACATGGTTGATGTTCTGCGCCTTTGTCTGGACACTGCATGGACTGCTCATTTATTTGGAGCCTCACTCTGCAGTCTCTCGGTGACTACAGAGCCTGTCACATGCTCTGATTGTTCTAGAAGCTCTCACAGTCTTTCCCAGTGCTTTACTGAACTCACTCCAGGTCAGTCCTCTCTGCCTGACTCCACTACTTAACCATACAGCTGCCTTGGGGATTTTGCTGCTGGGCCTAGACGCTCTTCCTGCACAAACATGGCTAAGACATAGAGAGCCTTTCCCCATCCTCTTCCTCTCATTGAGGCCCACCATGACCACATCATGGAATATTCCCACCTTCCGTCCAACGCCATCAGGGTATCTGGTACTGTTATCTTTACACCTCACCTGTGGTTCCCCGAGAGTGTCTCTTAACCTCCCAATGTGTCCTCACATCCCTGGTCATTCTACTTCCAGTTACAGACAGTCTTCTCTATTCTGTGGACAATGGTCCCCTCAGCTTCATTTCAGGGGAGATGTTCTTGTCTTTGTTCTGCTCACTACTATATCTAGGCACTAATACTTCCTGCCTCACAGGTCAAACTAGAGAGGGAGAAGGTTTTTGAACGAACCTTGATAAAGATTGCAAGTCTAACTATTTATTGAAGACTTACTCTATTCTAAATGCTATTCTAAGCATTTTACATTCATTATATCACTTAATGTCAACAGAGTCCTCAAAATATAGCAAAGGCTGAACACTCCCAGTACGAGATGATGCTATTAAAAAGCCCCAGAGAGGCACAAATGGGGGACACATTCTAACAATCAGCTTCAGCTCTGCCTTTCCAAGTTTGATTACCTTTTGATAATGCTTTGAAAACTAGTGTTACCAGACACATGATAAGATGGATCTGCTTGCAAAGCTCATCAGAACCAGCATGGGAAAGAAACTGATTTGCAAAAAGATACACAAATTGCAGGGTGACTCTGGGATCCTGGCCACTGAATTTCCATGGAGTCCAGTATGATACAATTGAGAAAAAACGGTCTTTGAGACAGATGGGTCTGAATTTGAATCCTGTAATGATATATATAGCTGTGCAGCCATGCGCATTATGCGTTGCCTCTCTATGCTTCTTTTTCTCCATCTGTAAAGTAGGAATGTGACTTAGCACATAATACTGTACGTAAGAATTGTAAGCTAGCTTTCAAGGGTCAGTGTACACCTTACCTTTTATTGTAGGGATTAATTTTATTTTTTGTTTATTAATCAATTAATTAATTTTTTCCCAGTCAGATCTCTCCTTCCTCTCTTCTCAGTCCCTCCCTCCTTCAGAAAATTGCAGGCCTTCCGTGTATATCAGCCAGCCATAGGATATTATGTTGCAGCAAGACTAGGCACCTCCTCTCCTATTAAGGATGGTTGAGGAAACCCAGCAGGAGGGAAGGGTCCTAAGAGCAGGCAATAGAGTCAGAGACTACCCCTGCTCCTCTGTCAGGAGTCCCACAAGAAGACCAAGCCACACAACAGCAGCACACGTGAAGAGAGCAAGTCAGTCCCATACAAGCTCTCTGATTGGTGGTTCAGTCTCTGTGATCCCAATGAGCCCAGGTCAGTTGACTCTGTTTTCTCCCATGGTGTCTTTGGTCCCTCTGGCTCCCATAATCCACAACTCTCCCCCTTCCACAGGATTCGGAGCCCACTTTAAAGCTACACTTCTTTGAACTGATGTTGGACAGAATTGTATTAAAAGCTCAGGCTAGTCACCTTAAACACTTTCTGCGGGTAAGTCCCCATCCTCAGAGCTGGGAACACGGGCATACATTAAATATTATCTTTTTACTGAAAGATGAGAGTGAGTGGCTTCAGCTCCCTCAACACTCAGTTATTGAGAGGCTTAAACAAGATGTGCCTAGAACAAGAAAGCCTGTGTTAAATGTTACTTCATGGACCTCATAGAAATTGTGGGAATACTCAGACTATGACTCAGACTGCTTTCTCTGCTTCTAGAAAGCCACTGGGAAAAGCCAGATGCACCTCAGGTAAGCCAGTTGTTCACAGCGGCTGCCATGAAGGTGTGAAGTTTAGACTAAGGAGTGTTGAGGTTCAGACTGTGGAAGGCCCGGATTCCACGTGCAGATGCTCGGGTGGTGGAAATGCCGAGTTTTAAAGCAAGGACCCTGATGACCTCATGTTGGATGTACGGGGTCAAGTGAGATGAGTTGTGGTGTGAGGGAAGAGGCTCCCACAGTGAGTGCCAGAGACCTCCAAGGGAAGAAGGCAAACTGAGGCAAGCAGCTGTTGTTGGAACATCTCATTTCCCTCCCCCACCTTGGCTTCCTTCTTTTTCTTGGACCTTCTGAAGTCAGAAAGTGCTGTGTTTGGGGACAGAGGGAAACCCATTCTCTAGGAGGCTTTCTCTGGAAATTCCTCCCATTCTCTCGGCATCCCCCAGCACTCATATACACCACAGGTCAGTTGTGTCCTTTTATAGCAGGGGAACGTGACTAGGATCGACTCACCAGGCACAAATCAAGGAGGTTTTCAGGAGATGTTTTGAAGGCACGTACTGGTTTACCCATGGTTTCTATTATACACATGGGATCTTGGAAGCTTTGACCATGTACAAAGTAACTTCTACTCTGAACATACCTACGGGCCTATGAGAAGGGCAGCCTGCAGTTGTGAGTGTGTGCAATCCTGCCCACACTGGGGGTCCATTTGCCACTCTCTCCTGACAGTCAAGAGAGAGGAGAGAGAGAGGAGGAAGCGTTCCTGAGCATGAACCAGAGACTGCTCTTTATCTTGCTGCATTTCCCTTTTTGCTGAATCAAAACTTGAACAAGAAGGGGAAAGGAAGTGGGGAAAGGGTTCACAGGTTTCTTGAAACCTGCCATGAAGGAAGGATCCAGCAGTCCTTCCTTATTTTCTAAGTTAGCTTTTCTGCCTTGTGCTTCTTTTACTTTCTCAGGAGCTACAATGAGGGACAGTCACTTAAGAAACACCAAGGAGTTTTGGTTAGACCTGTAGGGAAATTAAGGCCAAATGAAGGGACTGTGGAAGATATGGGGCAACCTTCTCTGTCCCCAGATTAGTCAACAGCTCATTTCCCCTCTCATTTGTAAGGTCAGACACGGGAAGGTAACACGCACACCTTTCCCCAGTCCCGGGCTCTGAGACTCACTCTTTTAGGGCCTGATTCTAGGAGGGGAAGAGTTAAGTTTAGACCCCTCCTTCCGCTCTATCCCTGCATCCCAGAAGTAGAGCTGGTCCAGCCTAGACCATTCTAGACCTATCCTTTGCCTTAGTGAAAAAAAAATTTAGGAGTGGTTCCTTTCCCTATGGGTTGATTTTCTACGGTTCAAGTATTTCCTCTATTGCTATTCTGCAAGAGGCCCTAATATTGGGAGTCCCAGAGTTTAGGGTGGAAGATACATTTACAAAGGATGATTTCTGCAAGTGAAAACACAAAGAACTGGGGCCCAACTCATTTCAACAGAGAACACAGGAATCTCTCTGAGTCAAGGAAGCTAGAGGAAGCATATTGTGGGGAGGGAAGCAAGTCGAGAGAGAGAGAGAGAGAGAGAGAGAGAGAGAGTTACCTCCTGACTACAGATCAACTTTTAATGCAAGCTTCCTTGTTTCCAACCCATCTTATTTTACATCCTCAGCAACAAGTGTGGAAAGAGCTCAGAAAGCCTAGCCCTCTTCTCTCAGTAAAAAGATGACATCGAATTCATTTCATTGTTATCACAATAAGTGTTAATGTTGAAGGCCCTAGGCTGATAGCTTGTCAGAGTAGCAAGAATGGGCTCAGACAAGAGATAATCCAATACTCATCTGAGTCACTAGTAAGGGACTATTTGCCTGGAAGAGGGCACAGGTATTTGCTTCCCACTAAGTTCAGCTAAGGAAAAACTTCAAACTTAAAGGGTGCTTGTACCCACTTGACTGAGACAGAGGAGAGGGATCCGATCCGGGCTGGGGTAGGCTCTTGGGGATCATAACAGTCATCTCTACAAAGAGCAAGTGCAAATCCAGTCGACAGACTGAGCATTGTACCTTCACCTATAGGGAAGGTTATATTAGAAAGGTGAGATCACTGAGAAGACACTGAAGAATTAGAGGTAGGCAAGGGGAGTAGAAGGGAAGGGATCCCTAGGCAGAGAAGACACCAGAGAATGAGGATGCTTCAACTCACCATGTCTGGGGCCACCCAGAGGCTCCACTCCTCTGGCATGTGGGCTGTAAAACGAATCTAAAGAGGTGAACTAATGGTTGAGAAATTTGCAGAGGATCTTTGAGTAGAAAGGGATTAGTATCAAGGTCAACAAAAGAGTCTTTTAGTCTGAATGAAAGATCAAGGAAGCATTTATGAGCTAGGGGCACTTGAACTAACTAAGGCTGTTGAGTTCTCAGCAGATTACACATATACACCCCTTTTGGCACAGGGCATTGGGACATTTCTACTCCATTCAACTGCTCATGAATCTGAATTCTTACTTTTCTCTGTTTAGAGCAGAGCCAGGAGTGAACACGATTGATAGGTATCCATAAAGGACACAATTCATGGAATTCCCTGGTTTTGTTTTGTGTTTTTCTTGTTTGTTTTTGTTTGTTTGTTTTCTGAGATAGAGTCTCTCTACCTGT
Organism: Bramus lutescens; assembly: GCA_001685075.1. Taxonomy (NCBI): domain Eukaryota; kingdom Metazoa; phylum Chordata; class Mammalia; order Rodentia; family Cricetidae; genus Bramus; species Bramus lutescens. The sequence goes on along the minus strand of LOEQ01003187.1, from coordinate 87,399 downwards.
CCCTGGTTGTCCTGGAGTCTGACGTGTAGACTAGGTTGGCCTTGAACTCACAGAAATCCATCTGCCTCTGCCTCCTGAGTGTTTGGATTAAAGGCATGTGTCCCCATACCTGGCCCATCCCCTGGCTTTATAGGTAAGGTAACAGGGTCCAGAGTTCTTGAACAAATAAACTGAGATGGTGCAGGTCAGTAGTTAGAGTTCTGGGCTGGCACATAATTAATCTCTCACTCCCTTTAGCTGGCTGTCCTTGGGATCATAGTCCAGACTGTGGAAGTAGACAGCACAGATGGGAGGTGCTGGACCACTGAGTCAGACCCTCCCAAACCTAAAGCTGTTTCAGAATAGGAATTTAGCTTATAGTGGAGTTATTTACTCACTTTCTGCTCTAACTGTGTTCCCAGGCAGAGCAGGGACTGCTCCCATCATTACTAGACTGTGATTTCCTGGTGTGCCAGGCCACAGTAAGATTCAGAGCTTTATTGTGTTGAAGTCTCTGTAAGGGTTTGATATCAGAACTTATTGGTATCCACCTCGGAGCAAATGCAGCTTCCTTCAAGATATGGGGACATGGTCTTATTGCTACAACCATATCAGGAGATTGAATGTGTAGTAGGTACTGGCACCCACTATCTGCATTGGCAGCTCCAATGCTGCTTCACTGCCAGAAGGGAATAGGGCAGGCCACAGTGGGAGCACGTCTACCTGATGGTGGGACCAGTTCACATGCCATGCTCTCCTCGGCCTATCTGTTCTGCCCATGGCTCAGATGCCTAGGGTTTGGTCTCTATGCAAGGGAGCCGTGTATTTTAAGGGGATCTGTATCTAACTACAGGACTTCAGTGATTAGAGCCCTGAGTCTTGGTTCCTACTTCTGCAAAATGGGGACAAGATGAGTGTCTTCTCTGAGGGCTTGTGAGGATGCAGTCAGCTCACAAAGGGCAGCTTTGTAAGAGGAGAGGCAGTCTTTGCCTAATGATATATTTCCCACGCCTTCTCTCTGCCTGAATGCAGTTTCAAATGGATGAACCTTCAAGATGTAGACAGATAGAGATTTATATATAGATAGATTTACATAATTAGGGAAAGGTGGTGGTGAAGATCGAGGTGGTGGTGATAGCATGTACACAAGAGAAACAGAAAGACAGAGACAAAGATTGTTAGGGGTTGGCTCACAGGTTTCTGGAAGCTGGCAAGTCAAAGAGTACCACTCTGTCTTGCTTTTGGAGATTTAGGTAACAGTTGATATTGTCATCTTGAATTGAAATTCCTCAAGGCATCAGGTTGGTGACTGACAGTTTTTTCCTGTGTCAGTTTTGATGAAAGATTCCTTCTTTAGCATTTCAATCATCTTTCTGTCATTGCAACAAAGTAATTGAGAGCAACTTACCAGGAGGAATGGCTTATGGGTGCTGATGGTTTCAGAAGAACCAGTTGCTAGTCACCTGCCCCCACTGCTTTTACCTGTGACTGGACAGTAGACTATAGCAGGAGCACCCAACAGAAGGAGGTCTGTTCATCTCTTGGAGACTGAGAAGCAGAAAGAAATAGGAAGGAGTTGGGGTCATAATAATCTCCTTGAAAGGCACACTCCCAATGACCTAGCTTCCTCCCATAAGGTCCCACCTCCTAAGGATTCCCTTATCTCCCTGTAGGATCATAGGATAGTGGAGAAGCCTGTAGCACTTGGGCCATTTCAGACCCAAACATAATACTCGGGAAAACTGTCTTTGCTCTTAGATTCGGCAGGATTTAGAGGACAGGGCACATGATATAAATTATCTGCTGGACTCAGAGTCCACTGAGGGCTTGGAAATATTAATTACGAGAAAGAAACACCTTCACATTTGCATCTAGACATGAACAAGTTAAGTTGACACATAAAATTAACCATCAAATCACAGGACCAGGAAGTCGTAAATAGGAGAGGGGTAAAAACCACAGCCTCTCCCTGTGGCCAGTAGATTATCAAGTAGATTTTCCTCTCATGCTTCTCTGTGAAGGTTGCCAAACACATTTTTAGGGTCCAGTCCACTAGCAGAAAAACATGAGATAGTAGGAAGCAGGGCTTCGTGAACCTGAGAGAATGCAATGTATGAGTATATGTGAGGGGATTAGAGAGAGCTCGGTGGATACAAGTGTGTGCTGGCATTGCAGAGGACTCCAGCTCAGTTCCTGACTTCCAGTCAGGCAGCTCACATTTGTAACACCAGCTCCAGTGGACTCAACACCTCTGACCTCTGTATGCACCTGCCCTCATGTTCACCTACCTACATCCATGATTTAAAAGAAAATAAATATTTTTAAAAAATAAATAAGTGCACTTAAATTCACACAAACACACAAGGAAAAAATGGTGGGAAGAAGGCCATGTGGCTCTTCGATTTTTGAGCTGGACAGTGCTAGCATGTGGGTTAATGAAGCACGTAGGATGAATGCATCCCAAAGCCCGAGATTAGCCTGGATGCTCAAGAGAGCACCAATCCCTTTCTATTCTTAGATGGAGCTGTGTGCAGGAGTTTGTACTTGAAGGAAGTTCACACATAAATCTGTTACTGCCTAGGGACCCAAAGGAAAGAGCAGAAAAGCATCTGGCACTTGGAGGAGTTTTTAACCACTACTGTGGTGACTGTTTCTAGGGACCCGAAAGCACAGGCACAGGCTACCACAGTAACCACACTGGCATCTCATATGCAAGAGCCTGAGGTTAGAGAAATAGTCTGTTCTGATGTTTCCTGGGCCCTGCTGGAAATCTCATGAGACTTGAACTCACAGGTAGAGAGGATGTAGGTGGTTGACATGGGCCGCCAAAAGAGCCTGACTGATTGTGGGCTTGTAAGACCCCAGTGTTGCTCAAGTGTCATTTCCACTCCTGCGTCCCTGCAGTATAAACACCATGTGGAACAGATGGACTGAAATTCCCCTATGGGTCTCCACAGCCTGGAACTCACTCTCCCTGTGCAATTCCTCCCTTCAGGTGTGAGCAAGGCAGATGACAACTCTCACTCCTTCACACACCAGGCTCAGCACAATACGTGGGACACCCCCCCAGGTGTGGGGTACTGTTTCTACACATGACATGTAATCAGCAACTCCAGCTTTGCCTGAAGCCATGCTCCAGGCTTCACTCTGAGCTGGCCATCTGGAGGAAGCATCTGGCCTGGTCGATTGAGTGTTTGCCCCCAGAAGACTGCCTCACTTCACACGATAGCACCAAGCTTCAGGTTGTGACCAACTAGAAACTGGGGTTCCCATGATATCTTCTTTGGGTTCAATTAAGCCTGCTAAAACAGCTCACAGAACTCAGGGAAGCATCGTACATACATGTTATTATAGGAATTACTTGTTCCTTTCCTGGCCACCCAGACTCCCAAAATAATCACACAGAAACTATATTATTTAAATTATTGCTTGGCCCATTAGCTCTAGTTTCTTCTTGGCTAACACTTTATCTTAATTTAACCCATCTCCATTAATCTGTGCTTCACCGCAAGGTCGTGGCCTACAAGCAAATTTCAGTGCATCTGTCTCCGGCTTCTCTTTGAGTCCACCCTACTTTCTCCCAGCCTTCAGCTTAGTTTTCCCTGCCTAGCTAAGTTCTGCCCTGCTCTGCTATAGGCTCAGGACAGTTTCTTTATTAACCAATGGTATTCACAGCATACAGAGGGGAATCCCATATCAACATGTGCCCATTTTTTTTTCTTTTAGATGTTTTGTTTTGTTTTCTAAGACAGGATTTCTCTGTAGCTTTGGATCCTGTCCTGGGCTTGCTCTGTAGACCAGGCTGGCCTTGAACTCATAGACATTCACCTGACTCTGCCTCCCAAGTGCTGGGATTAAAGGCATGCACCACCACCACCCAGCTCACGTGCCCACTTTTTACAAAATATATTTTCAAGGCTGCAAATGTGGAGTCAGAATAAGGAACATGTAAGGTAGGATATAGAACAGTCTCATGCACAGCAATCCCTGCTTTGTGGAGTTGGGCTGTGCCACCCATTAGGCAACCTCCAACCTAGTAAGGAAAAGAGATCCTTAGTCTATCAGGTTGAAAGAAACTACATCTTAAGTGTCAAACATTCGGAGAAACAACCCCTTCCCAGATGAGCTTTCAGATGAGAGAGAACCCAACTCCAACTCATGCCTTGGCCATAGCCTCAAAGGGGAAACCCTGAGCTGCTGACTGCATTCCTTATACTCTCCCCTTGCTGCCATGCTTTTCAGTAGCCATCGTCAGGATGCAATTTTTAAGAGGGAAACAAAATGTAATGGAGCTTACTAACACTCACAAAGAGCAGTGGAAAAAAATCTTGACAACAATGATACCCAAGAAGGGTTCCTTGCCTGACAAGCACAGAAGCCAGGGCCATTCACCAGGGTTCTGCAGAAAGCGAAAGGTCAATCATGCAGTCCATGATCAAAAGAGGCCAGAAGCCAAGAAGAAGCTCCACTCTGCATCCCCAGTGGTTTGGCAGCAGGGTCGTGGAAGGAAGAGAGGAGACACTGCTCAATGAAAAGGGAGGAGAGGAACTGCTAGGAATCTGTTACAGGGACCCAGATTGTCACCATGCTTCCTTACAGCAGAGCTATGCTCTGAGCTGGGAAGTGTGACTTTATGTTGTCAAGAGTGTCTCACGCAAGAGTGAATAGAATTCTCTAATTCCAAGGCCAGCCTGATCTACATAGCAAACTCCAGGACAGCCAGGGCTACACAGAAAGACCTCATATCAAAAGAACAATAGAATAAAATAAAATAAAAGGTCATTGGTCTAATGAGCTAGCTTTTGTGCATATCATCGTGAAAAGCTGGATTATAATTGTCTTCGAGAAGATTCTAGATGCTTTCCTGAAAAGATAGCTTCAGATCTTGAATTCAAAGAATTTTTGTCTGAGTGTATGCAATCCAAAGCCCATTTCAATAAAAGATTTGACACATTGCCTAAAGAAGGGGAAACCCCTTAGAGAATTCCTAGGAAGAAAATCTCCTGAACTGTCCAAGGGAGTAGAAAGGCTCCTGTAAGGTGGGGTATTTTGTGGGGTGGTGAAGACCAGAGTAAGAAACTGTACAGTGTTACTCAGTACACTGTAATGACAGCGGGTGGAGCAACAGCTGAAGACTGCCTACATTAGACCATGGGCTAGACTGGGGCTCCACCTTGGTGAGTCCTCATTTTGTTAGGGCAAGTCATTGCGTGTGTGTAGTCCCCAAGAGTGTAAGGAGGGCAGTCCAGATTAGTCCGCGTTTAGCCCCAGGTGTGTGCATTGGGAAGCGCGCGCTCTGTAGCTCTGTATGCAGTTCCGCTTCGTGCAATGAGGGCTTAAAAGGAGCCACACTGCATGTCATTTTTTGTTGTGCAGTTCCTGCCATGCAAATGGCAGCACCTTAGTGGTCATGGGGAATGGCAGCTAGCTTGCTTGGTTCTGCCATTTTGCTGTTCAACTCTTGGGGTAGAAGGTCACAGCTGTCCTACTTGGGAATGCTTTCTGAATGAGGCCAACATGGCAGACCCAGTCCTTTTCTGGTTGCTCCATTGGGGCCATCCCTCCACACCATGGAGTATGTAGGAAAGAAGGAGACTTTCTACGTGAACAAAGAAAGTCTGGCAGTGGACAGTAGAATAAATTTAGAGTGGCAGGTGGTCAGACAGCTGCTGAAGTTCTGGGAGCCTCACGTGGGTGAGTATGATATTTTACTGGCTAGGTGGGACTCAAACTGAGATCCCAAGAGGCATTGCTGCTCATGAGTAAATACCCTTCCCCCATGTTCAAATACATGGGCCATTGATGAAGAGTCTTGTATACAAAGCTTGACCTCAACAGTAGGTGCATGTAAGTATGGAAAGAAAGACTGATTTCTGCCAAGCCCAGTGTGTACCAAGGCTGTTGTCCCATGCTCACAGTTATGTACCAAGGCTGTTGTCCCATGCTCACAGTTAACCACCAACATCCTAGTGCCAGCATTTTGTAGGTTATCATGAGGGATAAGTGTTTAATACCTTGAAGAGTGAGGACAAAGAGTTACTGGGTACATCACGACATGGAAAGCTGTGTCCTGGTCTTCTGCAGCTGCGCAGAGTTTTGCTGGAATATTGGGAGTCATTCAGCAGACACTGGGGAAAAAGTCCAAAGCTAAGGATGAGGGCATAAGCTTTTGCATGGGTCTAACACTAGCTGACAAGGCCACGGTTGCGGCTGTAAAGGATGCAATGGAATAGAGAATTCAGTTCACCTGCAGAAAGTATTGAGCAATTAACTGGCTAACAAGGATGCAGCCCCTGCATTTGGGGAAAGTCAGATTCCCATGGGAAGACCTTGCAGAGCACAGCCCCAAGGAAAGAAAAGGCTGGAAGATGAAAATAATTCTACAGCTCAGTTTCACACCAGGAAAAGCCCACATTGGCCAAAGGTCTTCTCTTTCTTCGATGTTTCTTGGTCTCAAGATAAAAGATACTTTATTACATAGTCTTTTCTTTATAAAATAATAAGGCCATGAAGCTAAAAAAGCAAGAAATACAAGTAGAAACAGCCAAATAGCTAAATAGACTATGTACGAGATCTGGAATGTGGCCTCATATCTGTGTAGCTGATAAGCACACTTCATACCTGGTTGAACAGTCTATTATGCTAATGCAAAAGGGTAACTTTTACCTCAAAGGGGAAAACCAACACTACGGAGTTTAAAGGGAAAGCCTACCTGACAGAGAAGGCAAGGCAGACAGAGTGGGGGAGCTGGTGACCTTAAGAAACAGAGAGGAGATAATGAATGGGAAGAGCCTAAGTAACCTCAAGACCCATCTGCCACCACCCACTTTTTCCCGCTGAGTCCCAGAAGCCCTCACTCCTGTCAGTTGAGCTCCAAGCATTCAAACGAGAGAGCTGAAGGGGGAAATTTCACATTTAGTCTACAGTAAGGCCGTTAGTTTAATTACACCCTCACATAGCCCTTTTTCCACTCACACACCCAGGCCCAAAGAACATGGACATTGCAGTGCCTGCCACCCACATGATGATTGGCACCTACCAAATCCACTCTACAGAACTGGCTTCTGCTATAGCCATCTGACAGTAATGAGGACCGATACAAGGAGGGAATATGAGGAAAGAATGAAACATAAAGAGAGGCGGCATATTTGTCAGCATTCTATAAAGAAACAGAATGGATAGAATGGGGATGTATATGTGTATATATATATATGTAAATATATACATATATGTGGACAGGAAGACACACACACATATGTATGTATATATGTGNTATATATATATATATAGAGAGAGAGAGAGAGAGAGAGAGAGAGAGAGAGAGAAAGGGGGTTTATTAAAATGGTTTACAGGCTGTGGGCCAGCTGTTTCAAAATGCCTGTCTATCAACAAAAGGTCCAAGAGTCCAGTAGTTGTTCAACCCATGAGGCTGGATGCCTAAGCCAGTCTTCAGTACACACCACAATCCTAAAGAAGTAGGCTCTAAAGTCAGTGAAGGAATGATCTTGCCAGTGAGAGAAAGAACAGGCTGGCAAAAAGAGGCAGAGAGAGAGAGAGACTCAATTTTTGAAACCTTAAAACTCACCCATCCCAGTGACACACTTCCTCCGAAAGGCCACACCTTCTAATCCTTTGGAAGAGTTCCACTCCCTAGTGACTAAGCATTCAGAGTGCGCATCTGTGGGAGCCATTCTTAGTGAAATCACCACTGGTGATAAAGGAATATGAGATGGGCCCCAGGGCACAATGTCACAGGAGGAAGGCTCAAGCAGGAAGAGGGAATCAAAGGTAGCTTAGCCAGACAGTGCTGGATCTGGAGTGAGAGCAGGATAACCTGAAGGGAGCTGAGCTGAGGAGGGTGGGAGTCCCAAAAGTTTCCACAGAGGGGAGGTGATTGCCACGAGATGCATTGATTGATCCTCTGACTCTGTGACTGTTTCCTTGCAAGTCCGGGCACCTCCAGTTTTTCTGAAGCATGCAGAGTCCTGTGAGTAACAACTTAGCCTGGGTTCCTTCCCTGGGGACGCTTAAAGAGACAATGACAAGTCAATGGACTGCAGCTTAAGAATGCAGGAGTGATTGATTATTTTACGACTTAGGTGGGGTGCGCTGGATGACTCCTGTGGGGTTCAGCCAGAACCAAATGACTGAGGCTTTAAGATGGTTTGTGGCTACTCTTACGACTGTTGTAAACAGCACCAGCGCCCCCAGTTCCAGTGCCCAAGCCTGTCCAAGGTCACATTTCCACTGAATACAAAACAAATAATTTTGAAATTCTGTGGTAACATTTTCTGCAATATCTGAGATGTTCTTTTTACAGCTGTTTTGTTTTTGTTGGTATTGTTTTTGTTTGGTGTCTGTGTCTAAAATCTGAGCTCCGGGGAGTGATTTAAGGCAGAGAGAGGCAGGGCAGGGAGGAAGCCTATTAATGACCCCTGCTCTCTGAGAGGAAACAGACTTTAACTCCTTGCCAGCAGGAAGATAGCCATTTATTTTCCAGGTTTGTTACTCTCTGCCTTCACAAACTCTCTTCAGAAAGGTTCCTCCTCCCCATTCTCCACTCTCCCTCCCCCAACCCCTCTCCTGTACCTCTTGGCTTTTGACCTGGGCTATCCTGCTGGTCCCAGCCCCTCCACAGCACACAGATACCTGGGCATAGATGGGCCACTCACTGGACGTATAGCACCTGCTCTGCCACCAATCCGCTTGCTCCGCTAGAACCAACTCTCCACTCTCAGCCTGCTGTTTCCTTGCCTTTAAAGAAAAGCTAAGACGGAAACCTGCCCACACAGTGCCGAGTTGCGATAAACATGAAATCCATCCATATTTCGGCTCAGCTCTCTTCTTAACCTTAAGAAGATAAAAGCTGATCTTCCACAGAGGTCAGAGGGTGCATCTAGCTAGCTGAGTTCCTGAGAAACCTAGAGAGAAGCTGAGACAGTTCCCGGAATCCTCAGTTTCCTAAATGGACTGATGAAAACCAACGCAAAGAGTGTTATATGGATTGTCAGAGCTCAAAACCAATGCTCATGTCCCAGAGGAGGGTGAAATAAGGCACCCTGTTCAGTGCAGGGGCCATTCAGTCTCCTAGTCATGGAGACACAGAGGACTCTGGGCAGCAAAATCCTTCAGGATTGCGTATGAACACTGGCAGATGGTTATATGTTATCTGTGGATATATTGGTTATCAATCAAGCATTTCCAAGTACAGACGGGGGGTAACTCAGCCTGTGCTGTAAGAGAGATACCCAGGATATGCCACACCCTCAGTCCAGGACCTACTCAGTGAGAAAGTGAGCAGCCACGGGCACAGGCAAGTCGCTCTGATAGGGTTGTTTGGACAGTGAAGGCCCGCTCTCCAACTACAGTCAAAGTTTCAAGCACGTGCCCCTGCTATCTTCTTCAGTTACTGCCTTGGACAGATAAAGTCCAATGGCTATTTGCTGAGGGAATGAACAAATGAATGGATGAATTTACAAGCAAATGAATGACAAAGGATAACTGCCAAAGGAACTCAGAGAGGAAGCAATAACTGGAGGAACTCACAAGGAAGGTGTTTTGAACTTGGCCTAGAAGAGTGGCAAGTATTTCCAGATACTGAGGAAACACTGAGTGATCTAATTGAGAGTGTGGAAGTGTGAGAAGGAACAGCTCAGGGCCACAGAATGGAACCTAGCAGAGGGAGAATATGGTGATATCAGTGGCATTTGAGGACTCTGGGGCAGGAATCAGACTGTTGTGTGATGTGGGAGTCCCTTCTGTGTGCTGTGATTACCATTAACAAATAAAGAAACTGCTTTGGACCTATAGCAAGGCAGAACTTAGGTAGGCAGGGAA
>LOEQ01003187.1:65181-77027 GCA_001685075.1 Bramus lutescens | reverse complement strand
GGTATAAGCTAGCCATGTGGGAGCCGGGCAGGACGAAAAGCAGGCCTGCTCGCCACATCACTACAGGTATGTGATGGTGTTCTTGCCAAGGTTCTGAAGATGGGTGGAGCCCAGGAGACCAGGAAAGAAGATTCAAGGGGAGATGAGAATGAAGATGGGAGTGGGGATGAGAGCAGAAATGTGGGGGAAATGAGTTGACAGGGGAGATGCTAGGGGATGAGCTAGAGATAGGAAAAGTAGAATTAACACTGAGACTGGATTACGAGGTTCAGAGTTAAAAGGCCATTGAGAACCTAAGTGTTAGGATCTGGTAACAGGTCCTCAAGATGGCAGTGAGTGGAGGGGATACCCATGTTCAGTGGCCAGGATACTCATTTAAAAGTTAAGTCATGCAGAGTGGCGCCTCCCAAGGATGAAGGCCTGGGTCTGTCAGAGGACATTCATAGAAAGATCTAGAAAACAGTCGGTCATTCATGTTCAGAACTTAGAAGAAACACCAATGTGTGGGTAAGATTTATGAATCAGTTTTAACTCAGAAGGAAAAATAATGATGAAATAAAAAGATACAAGGGAAAATGCAATCATACAATCAATCATTTTTAAATAAATAGAGAAGAATTGGAGTGGGTAATTCAGATGATGAACTATAGGATCAAGTTCCATAGTGACAATCCCCTTTCTGCACAGCGTACTTACCATGTTGTATCCTGTGGTCTACACACAAAATACCAGTTGGGGAGGGAACCTCAGGCAATCCTGAAGTCTTTCCTAGAGGCCCAAAGTCCTGTGTGCACACCCACATGCCCACATAGGTCCAGTGTAGATCAGGTACAAACCCAGGCCCAGGAAGACAAATCTTCATGTCTCTGCAGTGGTGGAGATGGAAGCTCAATGGTTTTGTCAAGCAAGCTTTTATACCTTAAAACAAAGGTAGGGGGCTGGGGAGATGGCTCAATGGATAAATTGTTTGCCAGGAAAGACTGAGGACCTGAGTCTCCAGAAGCCATATAAAAGCAGGGAATAGCTGAACATATTCATAACCTCATCAGTGGGAGGAGCAGAAAAATGTGGAGAGCTAGAACTCATTGACCCACCAATGCAGGTGTACGTGCTTGATGCCAAATCCGACATCCCCAGAAGCCACGTGGTGGAAGGAGAATATCAACTCCCTCGAGCTGTCCCCTGACCTCAGTGCATAGGCTGTGTGCGTGATAAGCACGTGAACACAGTAAATAAGACACGGACTTCCACCTCTGACCTCTGCATATGCATATACGGACAAGCACGCTCTCTCTCTCTCTCTCTCTCTCTCTCTCTCTCTCTCTCTCTCACACACACANNNNACACACACACACACACACACACACATACACACCAGTAAACAAATATGTAAATAGAAATGAGAAATAAAAACTCAGCCCGAAACCATGAAGGAAGAAGCCTGCAAGGTCAGGGTGGGGATGGGGTGCTTGACTGTGGAAGCAGAAGCTGACGAGGGAAGACAAAACAAGGCTCGGCTCATCTCCAAACAGGCCTCATGGCAGGGAGTAGACGGTGTTCAGAGACCACTTAACCCAGGCAGAGAGAAGAGGAGGTTGTAAAGTTATGCTGGCTAACTATCTAGTTGTCATGGAGTAATTGTGCAAGAAAAAAAAATCCAAGGAAGCATTTGATAAAGCCCAGGAAATGTCTGCAAAGAAAAGAGAATATGATGAACCTAACTAATTAGATGAGCTAAGGATGCATAACAATGATGGCTTATGATAGCAAATGTATTTAATGAATTTTAACAGATTAACTCAATTTAAAATCATTTAATCTCTTTGTGGAAAGTGTCTTAGCAGAGTGCCTAAACATTACTTGGATCAGAGCTGTGCTTGCCAAACAGTCTGCCTTTCTACACGGCACGATGCTTGCTAGACTTTTCTCAAATTCATCTGACACAGTGGAGCAGCTAGACTTGTGCCTGGCTCAAGTCACTGCCCCCACAGTAGCTTAGCAGCCTTCTGTCAAGCTCCCAGCAGAGGTCCATGCTCTTCTCTTTATGGATGAGCAGAGGGACTCATGGAGCTTAAGGAAGACAACTGATGTGGGACAGACAGCCTCATCTTGGCCTTGACCTGGCACTTCCTCCGTCCCACATCCTGTGCTCTCAAACAGTTTGAAGTAATTAAGTTTCTTTAAACGTGTTTTTAGCCCCCGTGGAATTGCAAAGAAAACGTCAGAAAGATATGTGAGGCATTAATTACTCAAATCCGACTGGGGGTTGGGGGGGCTGTTTCTATGAATGAATGCACTTCATTAATTTTTTCCTCTGGCTCCTTGCTGTTTCCCAGCTATAATCTATTTTTTCTCATCCCAGGGGCAATAAAAGGACAACAAAAGAAGGATTCAGTGATTTGAGTTTCCAGAACTTCTCTCTGCTGAAAAATAGGTCAGAACATTTACTTATTTATTATTAGAGAAGCGAAAGTTTTAATTCTGTGACAGATGAACCGACCATCAAACATACACAGAGATAGACATACATAAGGAATAACACACAGACACAACACATTCACACACAGTGCCACACAAAGAGAAACACACACATAGATACTCACACAGAAAGATTTATACACACCTACTCACAGAGAGAGACTCAAATACACACAGACTCATACACACAGACTCACACACATACACATACACACAGACTCAGACACACATGCACACGGGCTCCTACACACACATACTCACAGAGATACTCAAATATACAGACTCACATATACACATGCACACTGACTCATACACACACAGAGAGACTCAAATACACACAGACTAATGCACACACACATATGCACAGACACACACACACATACACACTGACTCATACACCCACATACTCACAGAGAGACTCAAATACACACAGACTCTCTCTCACACACACACATGCACATACACCCAGACTCATGCACACACACACAACGATGTTATTCTCATTGGCTTGCTTCACAAAGATGAAGAAAGGACTTGAGGTAGGCTGACCAGACAGCTAGTGTGTGGCATTCACCTTAGCTGATGGGGCCCTGGTCTCCACAACTTTGCTGGCCAGGGTTCTTCTACAGTCCGCTCAAGTCTCTAGGCAGCCCAAGAAAGACACTTTAGGGATCATCTGCCCCTCTGCCCCTGAGTGACTGGAACAAGGGGTCACGCTGTCCCTCTGCCCTTAAGTGACTGGAATAAAGGGTTGTGGACCCTAACACTGAAACCTGGTGCTTGGAACACGTAATTCACCCAAGTCCACCAGAGGAGGTCTCTCTGCCCATAAACGTGCCAGGTCTCTTATCTATCAAGAGCTGGCACCTCTCACCTAGTTCAAGTCAATCCTTTCCGTGTGCTCCCCAGGTCCTAGTATGTGCCACCTGCCGCAGCTCTGAGACCCTAAGGCTCCCTGGAGCAAGTGAGCTCCCTCTGCAGAGTGAACAAATATCCTCAAGACAGAATAGACAAGTTGTTTTTCACAAACATTTTAAGAAAAGGGAAATTTGTAGCTGTGCTCAGACTTCTTTAATGTTTATATTACACACATTTGAATAATGCATTTGAAGTCTGTTTTTCTTATTTCTTGACAAAAGCAAGAGCTGAGAAATGAAAGGGTTAGAAGCCTTCCTTCCAAGAGAGAGCACTGAAGCGATTACATACATCAAAGTAATATTTACAGTTACATTTTGGGGGGGGAAGACAGAGAGAGGAGAGGAGTGTTGTTTTTTTCTTTTTTTTCAGAAGCAAATTATTTCAGGATGTGTCATAGCACGCTCAAGATATATTAAAAAGAGCAACTGATGATGCTTCCGCAACCTGTTCCAGGCCATTTATAACCAATTTTTTAAAATTCCCATATTCACACAAATCTCTGTATCACTGCATATTTTATAATGAAAGCATTATATGACTATAAATTAGTTTTTGAGATATATAAATCAAATTAAAATGTCTGAAAATGACATATTTTGGTCCACTCTCTTACTTTAGTATCTATTAAACCAATGAGTTCATTTCCCATAAAACAGCAATCACTGGCATTGAGCAAGAGAGGAGAGGGGAAGCTGGCGATGGGCAGGGTCACCGTGCATATAGAGTCGTCCGGGCCTGAGCTGAAATCTCAGCTGACTTGCTAACTGATGGTGCGGCTTCCAGCAGCTGTCTCCAGCTGTGGACTTTAGAAATGTTATCTGGGAAAAGTTGATTCTCCTTTATGGCTGAATCCCTTTCACTCAAGACATTGTGATATTTGGAGAGTGAACCCATGGTCTCTGTACTATTCCTGGATCGTAGCAGATTCCCAATAAGTAACAGTCAGGGGGTATTCAATACACGCTAGGTTGCACCTAAAGCACTTATTAAGTAGCTCTGAACCCTGCCAATCATCTTCTCAGTCTGTCATTCAAGGGTGAGAAGACTGAAAAAACCGCCCTGAGGCTACCCAGCTAGTTGTAACATGATAAACGGCAGAGCCATCTTTATTAATAAGATAGAAAACCACCCTGGTGCTCACCTCTTGCTGCTTGCATGTCGTTGAGCGTGGGCATTAACTCTCCACCCTCCTTCAAGTTCTTGATAAGGTACATTGCTAAGCTTAACACTAGGGTACACATGGACAATATGGCCCAGGCTACACAGACCAGTCCCACATCCATTGTCTGCCTACAATACTAAGGTAAGAGAGCCCTGCAACCTTTCAAAGTATTTACCTGACTACGCTGACAACCATTTCTCTTGTGTGTAATTTCCTATGAACACAGACGCAGAAACACTGGTGAGTACCACACTCAATCAGTAGCTGGCACTAAGCATGAACCAGATACCCCAAGGCGAGTGTGCAAATACAACATTCACAAGTTTGATCTGAAATAGATATCTTTGTTACATGGCAGAAGAGAAGCAGACCCTATGGGGGCCCCGGGACCTAGGATCTATTGGTCAACCAAAGGTCTAACCACATCCAGACTCCAACAAGAAGCAGGCCCAACACTCCAATCCCTGTCTTCACTTTCCACAAAAGAATTCCATCCTCCTTTCCTACCCCAAACTTGTAGCAACAGTTCTCCAGGGGACAAGGTGCTGGTCGCTGACTTTCAATGCCTTGAAGAGGCAGTCTTCACCCTTAGGAAACAGGAGTCCTTTCCATTCTGTGCACTAGGATGCCCTCTGCTGGGCCCCTTAGATCATGTAGGAACAGGAGCCAGCTAGCACCGTTGTGGGTCTGCTTGCCCAGACACTGGTTTTCTCTTGTGCTACACAGGTGCTCGAGGACTTCATAGCACTGAAAGATCCCAGGGCTCACTCACTGCCGCCACTCCATTGTACAGACGATTGGGCAACAGATCTCACTAGAAAAATCTTCACTGTACATCCAGTACATGCTCAGAGTATGCAAGCACCCACTGGGGGTCGGCTATCTCTTCTCCGAGCCACGACAGGCTCTTGGTAGTCGTTGCCAGATAAACATCTGAGGAAAGGGACAAAGGAAATATAGATAAAGTCAAGACCCATGGCGAGTTAATAGTGCTGATAACCCAGGTTGTTGGAGATGTCACTGTGCCCACAGTTTTCTACAGTGTCAAGTATCTATTGGATGCTTAAATGGGTGGCAAAAGGAACTCCGACTTGGGAACACAAATAGCAGGGAGAGTGGGAATGGAAGGCAGAGGCCAAGCTGGGAGGGCCAAAGAGAGGTGACAAGGATTTCTAGCCCTTCAGTTCACCCAAACAATGTCCCAGCTATAGTAGGTGTGACAAGCCATCCTGCAGTCTGACTCGCCTGCTGTGGTACCCATCCAGGTGATCGACTTCATCTTCAGTTTTCAGCCTTTGTCACAGACATTCTCGGCTTACCTGAAGACTGTCACTCTCAAGGACGTGCTCTGTCCTCAGAAGTTCATCAATGGAAGTAGCATGGGACTAACCCCATGTAGCTTTCCAATCCCTCAGAGATGCATGGCTAGAGGAAGAAGTTGCCCGAGAGCTGGAGGAAGGTTGTCCGGATGCTTCCTAGGGGAAGGAAAGCTCATGGAGGTATGGGTGGTACCGAACATGGGGACTTCTCAAGGCATTTGCCCCAAACAACGTTCACCAATGAACCAGGTGAAAGATTCTGGAATCGAGTAGTGTTTAGTGTGTGAATGTATCAAAATAGCCACAGAGACGTACAGTTGTTATGTATAAAAGAGGAAGGTTCTGGAAACTTACCAGGAAAGCCTGTAAGACTTTATGAAATAGGAAACTGAGATGATTTCACCATGAACGAATTTCACCAGCTTCCAAGTATCAGGAGATGGAAAGCCTTCCCAAGTCTCTACTCTAGTGACAATATAGACCTCCTCTTCCAAGGGAATTCAGATGCTTTTTGTAAGGAAGGGTCCTGCTGTGTTTGGATACTCTATTGGCCTTGTTAGGGTAGAAGATGGCCTGCAAGGCATCTCTAGGCCTACATCCTCATGGCATGTTCATGATCCATGCTTCCCTTAGCATGTGCATGCTGCATGCATTCTCTCACCCATCTCCTTCCTCCTGCTCATTCACCAACATTTTTGTGCATATGGGCCAAGCTCCAGGCACCATATGAAGTGCCCATCTCCTTTTAGGGGCCACTGTAGTTAGTCTGAGAATTCAAGATGGGATCTATTACAGATGTGTGGTTGAATTCAATCAAATAAGAGTAAGGTATACGTTCAGGCAATAAAGAAGATTTTGTGGTCACTTGCCAAATAAGGAAGACACTCAACATCCATCCACTATGCTCCCTGCCACTTCTGGAAAGCCCAGTTGGTCCCTTTTCAACCAATCCTGTGTGTTCCTGTGTTACCTTCCTGAGATACAGTTCTGCACATCTTCGCCATGCCCAATGCTCTGTTATGCCTCGAGTCAAACCAGCCTGCTAACCGAGTCCTGCAGCTTCTCTCCCCGCAGAGCACACTGTGTGTGTCCAAACCGGAGCCACACAATTTTCTAGTCGCACCAGCCTGCTAACCGAGCCCTGCAGGTTCTCTACCCGCAGAGCACGCTGCATGTCCAAAACTTAGCCCCCACAGTTCTCTAGTGGGAACTTCCTCCTCTGAAGGCAGAGTCACCAGGCTGGGTGTATGAAGCAACGCACCTTTGACTCCCGGGGAAATGACCCACAGTCGTCCACCCGCGAAATAAAAGGAATCGTGAATATCTTTACCACCCCATTTGACACAAGCATTCTATAAGAGCCCAAGTGTCGGGACAAAGATACTGTTCCCCAGTGCAAGGTTTGTGTGAGATCCTTTTTGTAACATGCTCAGTTCTACTGCAGTTATTCAAGTGAAGAGGGGGAGGTACCAAACTTAGAAACCCGTGTTCTCCTTCACGTCTCTCTGTATTTAAAATGAGTTGAGTAACTCCTAAATATATCAATTGTCTTTCAAAAGTTACAGAATTTTGTTCTGGAGTAAGCTTCCAATTTCGTGAATAGTGCTTGAATAAGTTGTCAAATTCCAGTCGGTCACACTTGGAAGCTTGGGAGATGAAATAGACTGATAATGTAAGATCACGTGGATCATGTCCCTGAGTTTGTGGCCAAATTCCAGGGGATGATGAGGTATTAGTCTCTATTCAGGAGCTCCACCCTGGAGGCAGGGCTGGGTCCTATAAAGATGGGACCCAGATAACACAACAGCTACACTGTGTTCCTGCGGATAGGAAGGACACAGGAACACACTGTCTACATCATCACATCCAGTGTGCTAGGCAGCAGGAGAAGTGGGGGAGGGGAGAGTTTGTTTCAGTATCCTTTAAAAATTAAAGCTCATTAAATGCATTAAATTATTTAAAAGAATTAAAAATTAAAAAATAATTCCAAATTTAAAATCTATCTACAATAAGATTACATATCAGAAAACCACAGACATGGGAGGGTCAACTTGACCATTCTATAGTTCGTGGATCTGCCTGTCACAGTGATGACACCTGCCACACACACCGGAAATGCCAAGGAAGGAAACCCTGCTTCCATCAGGCCCAGATGTGGAAGGGAGCCTGGAGTCCAAAGGCAGAGGATGCTGCCAATCTTGCGCTCTATCCAGCTGTGGCCCATTTGCACATGACTATGTTATTGATGCTGTTGACAAAAGGAAGCCAGAATGCATCTTGTGATTCCCTGGCAAGGGGCAGCTTGCTAACAGGCTGGCCTCACTGGAGCACAGGCAAAGCACATCAAATCCCCGTGAAGTCAGCGGCATCTTTCATTCGTCACCATGGGCTGTCAGGGTCAGGCTGCAAAGAGCATTAACACGGGAGCCTTTCCCGAGAGCTCGGCAGCTGCTAGTGTCAGGATGATGTCCACACTCCATCTAGACAAACCCACAGTGTCCAGCCTCCCTCTTCCTCCATCACGGGCAACAACAGTGCCCGCTTCCCCACCCCCACACCATTTCTCCAGCTCTCTGGATCATAGCAGCAGGCTCGGCTGGGATAACAGCCCTCCTTCCTGCTTTGCTGAGGCTTCCTTGGCTAATTCACAGGCCTGCATTGAGGCACAGAAAGCCCCCAGGGTGCAGAATCCCCAAGGGTGTGACATATGAATACCCAACCATCATTTCTCTGGGCCCCGCCCAGAGTGAAGCAAAGAAACCACCTTCAGACAGCCTTGGCAATAGGGAGGAGGCTTCCAGATGCACAGCCCTCTGCAAGCTGTGCTGCTGCTCTAGGCTTGTGAATAACAAGGAACTCGGAGGGGAAACCTGACTCTGGCAATTGCTTATTGTGCCACTCTAGGCCGGTTAAGTTTTAGTTACATCTGCAGAGTGGAAGACAGAGATCCAATAAGCTAAACCGGATGCCAGAAACCCGTGTCTGGTGCCTCCAAACAGCTCCTGTTCCCTGTGTATTGCTATTACTTGCGGATAGCATAAAAAAACACATAACGTGTGATCATCTCCCAAACATCCAGCTGCGCACACAATGCTGTTAACTATGGGTGCACGGCAGCCACTAGATCATCTCTAAGACCTGTTTTCTTGTAAAAACCAAAACACTGTGCCCTTGAATGCCCCATCCTTCTCCTGCCCCTGGCAGCTTCCCTTCCAGTCTGTGTCATCATAACAGCGATGCTGGATAGTATTTGTCTCTTTGCAGCATCTATACAGTGACATCTATGGCCTTCTGTAAGTCAAAACTAAAAGTAGGAGCCGGGCTGTTACATAGCTCTAATACCAGTACCCGGGAAGCGAAAACAGGAGGATTGTAGAGAGTTCAAAGCAAGGCCAGCCTGGGCCATGGAGAGACCTTGTCTCAAAAAAAAAAAAAAATCTGTTAATTAATCAATCCATAAATGTAAAATGTAAAATGCAAATTCCCTGCATTTGCAGGACACAGAAATTGAGTAGGTAAATGTAAATAGGTCAAACTCTGCTGGAAAGAGTGGAGCCAGGTCAGTGCCCAGACCCGTGCTCAATTTTTTTTCTTTCATCAACTTTTGTTCAACTCACTGTGTGCCAAAGGGCCTCAGCCAAGGGTCTGAGGAAGGAAAACACTACACCAGTTCAGGCCTCAGCTCTCCTGTCGAACTAGCAAATCAGACTATGTGATCGCCAGTGTTGCATTCTAAAGCACTGTGGAGGCCAAGTCAGAAGTGAAATCAAAAGTCAGAGTCCTCCCTAGGCCTGGCAGAAGACTTTCCCTGGGGCTCAGATGACCAAGGTGCACACCTACATCTGGCCCACTTTGGAATCCCAATGTGGAGTCCCTGGGATACTTGCTCATTCATAATGAGCTCACTGTACAGTCGCAGGATCTTGTCCTATTGCACATGTCGTAAGTTGCACGTCTGGGGGCCTTGTGAGGCCTAATGAGAGGCCAGGATGTCATGGAGACCATGTGTCCAGGGTGACAGAAGAGTACTCACCACCACCACCACCCCCCCGGTAGGATTTGCTTCTCACTATGTAGTGTACTGTTAGTTTCTGCTGGAGCCAGCTGCTAACCACAGGGCTCCAGGCTGCAGATGCACCCTGGCTCCCAAGTGAGACTCACCACACCCCGTGGGCCTGGGTAGGGAGAGCAGGCTGGAGAGAAAGCAGAGCTTGAGGTAATTTCCCTGNNAGTGACTGGCTGGATCAGGCTGTTTGCGCAGCCCTGTGTCCTGTTCCTTGTCTGGGAAGACAGGAGTTCCCCAAGGTCATTTGGACGATGAAGTTAGGGAAGGGATGGCATCAGAAAGGGCAGGAATCTGGACTCTTGAGCTCTGGTCTCCTGGTTACTGATGCTTCATTGCTTAACTATTGTGTGCCCAGTGTCCCAGCCACCAGAAAGGCCTCATAAATATTTACACGCAGTGTGGGTTGCGATGCTCAATTAATTGCAGCTGTGACGCACTTAGAGCGCCTCGGAGGAAAGGTGTGCGTGGAGAGGCAGGGGTTATTAAATGCACAAACAAGTCGGCTGGAGGAAGCAGCAGCCTTTTGAGCTTTCCATTGCCCTGGGGCTTTTCAGACCAGAGCCAAAATCTAGGGAAAAGTTGCTCCCTAGGGGACATTGTCCAAGGGTGACATTTGTGACTATGCCAAGAACTTGTGATCAGAACATGAACAGTGACACGCACACGTGATTTATCAAGGAGGAAATGCATGTAATAATTCAAACTCCTTAGCCGTCTCAGAAGTAAAACAGGTGCCATGAGGATCGAGTGTCAGTCTAGTAGATAAAGCGGAGTTGGAAGGAGGATCCCGGCAGGGGGCGGTGAGACACAGTGGGTGGCCGCTTCCCGTTCAATGGATAAGAATGTAAGTTAATAGGAATCAATACAAAGCATCCAGAAAGCATGGGAGAAAGGTGCCACAAGGGCCTGTGGACGCCCGGCCGCACTACTCGGCGCTTTCCTTTGGCTAGATTATTGTCTGTCCATGAAGATATTCAGAGATGGCACTGAGTTGCTAGAATGGATGGGTTTTGCAATCTTGTTTACAGTCATCAAAATTAGCAAGACCCTAAATCTGCTCCAAAAGTGTCACATAGCCCACAAATGTGTTTTTCAAAGACACTGCATAATGAAGTGTCACAGTGACATCCTACACACTGATATAAAGACGTTTAAACACCTATGTATCTTAATATGTGCCTGTGGGCCTGCAAGACCGTTCTGTGGGTAAGAGCACAGATGCAATCCCGATGACTTGAGGTCCGTGTCTGTAACCCACCCAAAAGCCTAGTGCAGGGACAGACATCTGTAACCACAGCCCTCCTAAGGGGAGTGAGATGAGAGGTCGAGACAGGAGCATTACCTGGCTGCTCACAGGATGGGCTGTCATGAAATATGAAGTGCAGAAACGAGGCGTTGCCTCAGCAGGGCGGGAGCAGAGAACCAAACCCAAAGAGCTGTCTTCTGACCTCCACACATGTGCCATGACACGGCAACAACCACACACACACATATATATGCATGCACACGTGCACACCTATATGTGAGTGCATGCACACACATGCACGCATCGTTCACACATACACGATGATACATTGTTTTGATTTTAAATGCGTGCATGTGTCCTCATTGCACGCACATACACATACAAACACAGTGATAACTTTCTTATGTTCTATCTCCTATATTGCCTCTAACAAAACATTACTTCAAGCCTACAGTCATACAAGCAAAGGATTTTTGTATGTAAAGCATACATACAAAGGGTTTGCTTCCTGTTTATATTCCACAGGCTGGGGCTGGGCGGGTAATTGCTCAGAGGGTAAAGAACTTACTTTGCAAGGATAGAGACTTGAGTTCCATCCTACATAAAGATAGATAGATAGAAGATAGATAGATAGATAGATAGATAGATAGATAGATA